>JAODAL010058952.1:0-21786 GCA_025379985.1 Phyllomedusa bahiana | reverse complement strand
ACAAAAAATTAAAAAAATTGTAAATACACAAAACACTGCAGGAAGTGGGAAAAACAGTTCAACAAAACCGTCCTGAGTAACATTTGTGGAGTCTGTGGATTTTCTGAGGAATAGTATTTCCCGCATCAGATCCTTCATAGACGACCCAATCTGAGTCTTTTTTCCCGGGCTAGAGAACGGCCTCCTACCAAAACGGGGGGCAAAGCGGTGACCACGGGGGCAAACTCTACAATTCCGGTATAGGGGTTCGCCCCCGGTACAGTCAGGTTGAGAACGTTCATCCTTTGCCTGTTTGTGGGGAGGGGATTCCCCCGTGGGACGCTTTGCTCCGGGCACAATGACCCTCCTCATCGTGGGGTGGTCTGGGAGCAACGGCCACACCCAACGCCTCCTGCTTTTTGGCCCCCGCATTGAATAAACTGGCCCAAATTTATTATAGTTTCTTTTTTGTAGGGTTGAAAGAAACACTGTAACAATTCAGCCAAGGGTGGGGAAAATGGGGTGGGTAGGAGACCAAGGACATTAACCCCAGCCCACACGGGTTAATGCCCGGGAACCCCCAAAGGCAAAAACCCAACTGTCCAGGGGAGACTGTATCTTGACCCCCGAGCCCCCATTTCCGATCAGAATTTTACAGGGCTACTCGCATTAAATTTTCTTTACTTCCAGGTAGGTATCTAAGAAACTCTTACATTCCTGCCGTGATCAGTCCTCAGGCGGCTACCACAGACCATTTTTACAGTGAAGAACCCCTTTCTCCGTGGAATTGAATCCTTTTTTCTTAGGGCGAGGGAGTGCCCCCTTTTGTCTTTTGAGGGGCTTCATTGAAAAAATTTTTTTCCCCATACTTTTTGGGGGGACCTTTTATAATTTATATAATTATTATGTAAACATGTCCCCCGAAGCCCTCTTTTCTCAAGACTAAAATAAGTTCAATTCTACTAACCTCCCTCATAACTAAAATGCTCATTCCCCCCTTATAAGTTTGGTAACATATAGATGTTGTGAGTCAGGGTTGGGCCATTTTATAACGACTCTGACTCCTGGAAAATGGGCTCTGACTCCACCGCCCTGTAGACAAGAAGTCTTAATGACCAACCAACTCAATATACAAGACTCTTACCATCCAACAATAATAGGAAAAATGTCTTAATAAACTGTACATTTGTGACTAACCTGACACCTGGGCATAAATTATTCACCTGACCCCTGCAAATGTGTGACTCATCCTACACTTGCGTATATGTGACTTATCTGACACATCAGTATGAATACCTGCCCTGAAGATGGTGCGTAAGATTACCCGACCCTGCACATAGTGACTACCTGACCCTGTACAATTGACAACCTGATACCTGCCCCATTTGTGGCTACCCGAACCGCACTATATGACTTACCTGATACCTGCAATTTTTGTGACTCCCTGACCCTGAAATGTGTGATCACCTGAACCTGACATAATGTGCTACCCGACACCCGGACTTTTTGACTCTCTGATACCTGCAAATGTTGACTCCCTGAGCCTGCACTGTGGATCACCTGACCTCACTATGTGGCTCACCTGTATCTGCAAATTTTGACTCACCCGACACCTGCATATATTAACTCACCTGACACCTCCCCCTTTTGCTCACCTGAACCTCACTGTGTGTCACCGAAATGCATATATGTGCTCACCTGACACCCTTTTAAAGTGTGACTCCCGACCCCTTTACTGGTGACTCCCGACCCGACTGTGTGATCACCCGACACCTACATGTGGACTGCCCCGACACCTGCATATATGTGATCACCCGACACCTGTTTTGTGTGACTCACCTTTTCCCGCACTTGTGTGCCACCTGTCCCGCACTGTGTGCTCACCGGTCACCGCAATGGTGCTCACCGGTATCTACACATGTGGACTACCTGACGCCTGCCTTGTGTAAGGGGAGGGAAAAATAATTATGTGTCTTTTTAATGGTGAAAAATATGTTTTGATCAAATGTATCATCTTTATAAAGTCCCTGGTGTTTGCTGCGGGTGAGGACATGTCAGTCATTTGGTCTTTTTTCTTCGCAGTGTTTGCCTTTGTACCCTGCTATGCCTTTTCAGAGGTTCAAAAGATGATTAGATTCTTTTAACCCCACCTACTGTCATAGCTGATACTATTACATAAAAAAAAAAAAAAAAAAACCCCTTTTTGGCCCCCATTTCATTTTTTTTTTCTTTCCCCTTTAAAATTCTTTTCTCTTTTTTTTTTTTTTTTTATGGCCCTTGAGAGCTAGCTTCGGCTTGGGGATGGCATTGCCCCACAACCCCCCCCCTTTTGTTCATCGGGAAAAGGGGGGAAAAATTTTGGACCGTGGGGGTTCCCTTTTACTTGTACGAACTATGTCGATAAAACTGTAACTAAAACTAAGTTCATTTATTTTATTTATTAATAAACCTTCATTTTTTTTTATTTTGCCCGATTGTAAAAAAATTTTTTTTGACCGCCAAACAATCACCGCTTTTCAAATGTGGCTACTGTCATGCACATATATGACTCCCCGTCACCGCACATTTTGACTCACCTGACACTGCACATGTGTGACTCCCCAAAGCCTGCATATGTGGCTCCCCTGACCCTGCACATGTGTGACCCCCCTGACCCCTCACATATATGACTCACCTGTCACCTGCACATATAGACTACCGTCACCTGCACGTGTGACTCACCTGCACCTGCCATGTGTGACTCACCGGGGAACCTCCAGTGTGACTCACCTACACCGCCATGTGTGATCACCTGCCCCTCATTTTGACCACTGTCACCTGCACCATTGGGAAATCCCCTGACCCCTCCCACAGTGTGACTCACCTGACACCTCACATGGTACACAGCAAATTATGACTCACCTTCACCTGACGTGGCTACCTGACCCTCAAAAATGATAACCTGTCCCCTGCCAATGTTACCACCTAAACACCTGCACATGGTGACTCCCCGGGACGCCTGCCCATATGTGGCTCACCTGCCCCTGCACTGTGTGATCACCTGACCCTGAACAGTTGACTCAACTGACCCTGCAATGTGTGACTCCCCGCCCCCTGCACATTTTTGATTCCCCTGACCCCTGCACATGTTGACTCATGACCCTGAAAAATATGTGACTCCCCTGTCCCTGCACAATGTGACCCCCTGACACCTGCAATCTTTCCCTGACACCTGCACTATGTGGCTCACCTGCCCCTGCACGTGTGATACCTGTCACCTGCTCATATTGACTCACCTGTTTGCCTGTGAATGTGTGATCAACTAAACCCTTGCACACGTGTGACCACCTGAACCTGCACCGTGTGATCACCTGACCCCTGAAACCGGTGCTCACCTAAAACCCTCACACGTGTGATCCCCTGACACCTGCACTTCAAATGTAAAGATGGAAAAACATCGAACTCGGCAGCAGGAAGGCAAATAGCCTTTTTTATTTTTTTTTGTCTGCAGCCTTCAGGCCCCACAAGCTCCTTGCTGTGGTTATGCGTTTACAGACCCTAAACTGATGAGAATGTGGGGGAGTGCCCACTGCCCCCCCCCCTGCCCTTTGATACCGACAGGGACGTATGATTGGTATTGCGTTATACTCACAGTGAACTGTGGACATGTGAGGAGTGTACACTGCCCCCTCCCTCTGTTACCAGACAGGAGCTGTATGTGTGGTTATGCAGTTTTTACACACAGCCTAAACTGTGAGGACATTGAGGAGTGCAAAAGCTCCCCCCTTCCCCCTCTGTTCCCAGACGGAGACTGTATGAGTGGTATATGCAGTTATACACCCCCTGAACTGTGGGGCATGTGGGAGTGTCACTGCCCCCTCCCCCTCTGTTATCAGACAAAAACTGTTGACTGGGTATATGCAGTTATACACACACCCTGAACTGAGGGAACAGTGAGGAGTGTCATGCTCCCCCCCCTCTGTTACAGAAAGAGACTGTAGCTGGGGTATATGCATTTATACACACAGCCTGAACTGTGAGACATGTGGGAGTGTCACTCCCCCCCTCCCCTCTGTTACAGACAAGAGTGTATGACTGTGGTTATGCATTTATACAAACTTCCATGTACTCTACTTAAGCCGATGTATAGTGTAGAGAACCCTTGATTTTAAGGGAAATGAAGTTCGGGGTTACCTTACATTTAAACCAAACAATACGGTATAACACTAGAAAAAAGATAATAAAAAACATAATTTTAATCAGAATGAATAGGTTTTGGGGAAAAAAGGGAAAAAAAACACCTCAATTACCTATCAAGGACCTGTCTACCTCAAAAATGGGGAAATCGCCCAATAAGGGCCCCCACACTGGATCTAAACTACCTGTACCCTAGCTTACATCTAAATGAAAAAAGAGAAAGAAAAAAAACAAAAACACATATACTACCAAATGAGTGCACAAACAAAAAAAAGTGCTGGTGATAAATAACCTGTCTACAATCAACGACAATATCGTACAGATGTGGATGTTCAAAAATACTATGAATTGATGAAGCGTCATAGAAAGATATCAATAACGCATAAATATTCAATATTCCAACGCGTTTCCCCCTAGATACTGGGGGTCTCATCAGGGAAAAACTTGCAGTTGATAACAACATACGGAACATCTAAGAAAATCAACAAGATGTATTGCAATTAAATATAACTCACGTCCCTTAATGATGGGAAAAGGGGATGGTAAGATAGAGGGACGGGGTCCGGATAAGTCATGTACAGATCCCGCTATCTGATTACTGAGCAGTCCAAGCAGTAACAAGTTCAGTGAATCAAAGCCACATTTATACAGGCAAATTTTAGACCCAATTTGTATCAGCCGTTAGCACCCTTGATACCACAGAGCCCTGTATGCAAAAACGACCAAAAAAAAAAAAAAAAATAAAAAAAAAAAAAATGAAATGTTTCAAAGCGCTGTTCAGACTACAAAGGTCCGGCATACAATACGGAAATGCTCGTGCATGTACAGTAACAGGGTGGGGAAACAAAAACAGTTAAATAAATTACCTTAGACCAGATGCAATGTCGCTGTCACCCGGACGCTTGCTCAGCAGCGCCGAGGCACCTATAATGACTGCCAATATCGCAGACTGAGCGAGCTTGAATAAAGGAAAATAAACATACAATAAATGGCAGTGAAGGCGCTAAGCAGTATTTTATAAATTGTAAAACGTGCGAGCCTATAGAGAAAATGTGTTGTATGGCAGCTAAACAGTTGTATATTTGTGATAGAAACCATATAAAGATTCAACACTAAGATCTATAAGTACTATATGAGTTCTAAATAGGTATATACCAACGTGTATGTATTACCGAAAATATGGCTTATTAATATGAACCTAAAATAGAAGAAAAAAAAAAAAAAAATACGTTGTGGCAGTAACAAGGCGCTTATAGTGTAACTATAGATATAAAAACAAGCCCATAGAGCAGGATTACTTATGTGGCAACTAACCAGAGAATGTTAGTAATGGACAAGTAAAGGTCCCACATAAAGTTCCAATTGAGGGACTCAATAGATAACGTAGGTGTTCATAGTATAATAAACGTACCAAAATATGGTTGTTGATATGAATTTAAAATAAAGCAAAAAATAAATATTTAACATACAAAGATGAATTTCAAAATTTAGATGATAAATGAAAAATACTAAAGAAGATACATATAAATAATGGGCACTATGGACACATACCACATATTAAATACTTGATGATGAATAAATATGCAATATTTAGTACATGACGAATTTGCTAAAATGATGGTAGCAAAGGGACAAAAAAATCATTGTGAAACCCGTTGGGCTTCAATGATTTAAGATTGAAGATCCAACGGGTTTCCGATTGTAATAGCTTGCGATCAAAGTTCCCCCACGTGGAGTATGGTTGAGACCACTTCGATTACAGAAAATTGGATAAAGCAAATGGTTATCACAGTGGAGGTATTATATGGCGTGAGACCGGAGAGTCCGTTTATGTGTTAATATCGCATATGTTTCTAAAATACGGAGTATCATGTTCACGCTTGTCTTTCCAACATACATGGACGGGCATGGACAGGAACACAGATAATATGACACCTTTTCGTTTTGCCAATTTGCATAAAGTACATCTGAAAGGTACGAACCCGTCGAAATACATGTGAATGATTTAGGACATCAATTCGCCCACTTTCTTAACAACTCCCACATCTATTTGTCCCAAGTGTTTTTGTAGTCAACAACATAGGGTAGGGACGGGTTGGGGTATATAAACTATGTACAAGTCGATCCCCAATTATATCTCCCTCGCCTGATGTAATAGCGGGGGCTGGATCAACCACAAATTGGGATTAATATAGGATCCTGGAGTGAGCAAAGCCAAAAAATCCTGATAAGAGAGCGAATCTGGGAAGGGACGCAAGATCAAAGGTGCAATAATTCGTGTGGACTCACAGTTCTTATTACGCGAGAGAACCTGAAGAAATGATTTCTATTCAGTATCGCGTATGCAAATGGAGTAGGCCTGAGAAATCCTTTTTTGGGTAAACTCGCTCTAAAAATCTTGTTTTAACGATCAGCTTCTTCTTGTGTATAGCTGTAAAGATGAGCAATTTCTGCGAGTTTAATGTATGGCCCTTTGGATACCTGTTTTTAGGGAACGTGGATGGAAACTCTCCCATTTAAGAAGCTGTTTCCTGCGTTGCTTTCTAATAAAAATGGTCTTGTCTCAAAGTCCCATTCATTAGATTTTCTTTCAAAAGGTCCAGAAATACTAGCTCACGGTCGTTGATTTCGATGTTGAATTTAAACCTACAGTATTGGATTGAGGCTCTCAATAAAAGAGAGAAATTTTCTCTATCACTGAACACAGTATTGATGATGTAATCAATATAACGTCCCGAAATGATGTTACTAACACAATTTTTATACAATTCTGAGAAGACTATGGGTGCTCTCCCAACCAGGCCCAGGAAACAAATTAGCCATTTATGTGGGGGCCACTGGGTCCCAATAGCTGTGCCCTGAAGCTGGTGGTAGTACCTTCTTCAAAGTGAAAAAAATTGCTATAGGTGTGTATTGGATAAACCGCAAGAGCTTCAATAAAAAAGTAGTGTGTGTCTGTTAAAAAGAGGCACTCCTTGTGCCAGGTAATATTCGTACAGCACCAAACCTCCTTCATCGGAGGGATGGAGCTGTAGAGGCCTCAACGTCAATGCTGCATAACCAAACGTCCTCATCCCCCACTATATGCCATCCAATTTTAACAGCAGGTCAGTGTGTATCCCTAATGTCGAGGGAAGGGAGGTAAGAGACCATGGGCGATAGTATTTTATCAACATAGAGACTCGCATTTTTGCGTCAGATAATTTATGCCTAGAAATTATAGTCTCATTTTTAGGGGACAACCCCCTATGACCTTAGGAAGGCCATAAAAAAGTAGATACCTGAGGGTGGAATGTGCTGGAAATAAGATAATTGTACTCATTTGAATCAATGATTTTAAGGGACAAAAGCTTCACCAGAATACTTTTGAGCTGGGACAGAAAATTTTTGTTGATGAATGGAGTATAATAAAGATAGCCTAGTTTATCACTCAAAGTGTCTCTTAAGTTAGGAACCTGTTTTTATATTCAGAATGGTTAAGAATGACAATATTTCCGCCTTTGTCGGCGGATTAAAGTAATGACTTATCCTGTCCAGATTTTTAAGGGAAAAGTATTTCATCTCTGGTGAGATTGAACCTTCTTGGAGTCAAAATCTCAGTTGTGTGTAATTTTCTCAAGCTACCGTCACACACCATCTTAACAAACACTATCAGATATTATCATCAGAAATGGAGGCATTTTGTACTCTTGGGTCGACAAGAGAAAATATGGACACAGCGAGCGATCCCTGTTTTTTCCTCGTTGTCCTCCAGTAAGTCCCACCACGGTTTGTATCCCATAAGATCGGTGGAATCCACACAAGAGGATGCACACGGTCTGTTCTCTTTTAATTTTAAAAAACTTCTTCCATTTAAGTTTGCGAGCAAACAAGATGGATATCTCTGACCCACCCAAAAAGATTCATTGAGTTACCAGGCACAAAATGAAAGACTCTACTTAGTAACGGAAAATTTCACCGGAGACAACTCTCTATCAGAAAGATAGATAATATTCGTGTAGGTGAGAAGGACCTGACTGGCCTTTTACCCTAATGTCCGCATTAATTGCGTCAAAATCCTCTCCTAAAAAAGAGAAGGTGTAGGTTGGGACTGTGTGGAGGGAGGGGACTGCCCTGTTGTCAAAGGACCTGCTGTGGTAGATGGAAACAATAGAATGAACTGAGAGTGACACCAGAGGCAACGATGAAGATACTGGTATATCGGCATTTACAGACTGCACATTTTCTTTTTCTACCACCTCCCCTCCGCGATGTATTGGGCGGACATCCATCGGGAGCGATTTTCCAGGGGGAAATCGGAGTTTGATAAAGGGGACCTATTAATGTACCGATTTTGTGTACGTCTAGATTACTGAATCAGAGTGGTCTGTTATCATGGAGAAATTCTGCTTACACTATTATTATTCAATGGTGGTCTGTTAGAGCTCCAGACATGTAAGCCAGGTTTTCCTAAACTCAGCACAAATCGGGCACGAATTGATTATGTTTTCTCTCTTTGAGATGAGATGTAAATTTGTCAATATTGTTTTGAAGTTCCAGCTCTTTCTGTTGAATTCTGGTTCAACTTTTACGTAGAGTGAGCACAATAGTTTCATACATGTCCTTTAACGTTCGATATGCTCTCTCTAAAATATTTCTTTTCCTATCCACAAGAATATTTTCATAAACGCAGGAAGAGGAAGTCGCCCTCCTGTTCCCAACGTCGCTTTAATTTGGGTTTCTAGATCCAATCCCGGTACAAGGGGGTCCTAAGCCCTTTCGGAACTTATTTTTTTGATATAGTTTTCCAAAGTTTTTAAGCTCCCACCATGATTTAATGTAAATCGATATTTCACATTTAAATCCTTAAAAAGTTGGGCAAAGGTAAATCATTTTTTAAATACTAATGTATTCTTTATCAAAAAAAAACCCCCTCCCCTCAGTCAGCCATTTATAAAACCAAGGGGTAAGGAGTGTCCCATAGGCCCAAAAAGGGAATAATACTGAAAAAAGGAAAGGTACCCCCTAGAAAGGAGCCCTGAGTATAAAAAAACACAAACATCCCATGTTTTTATTAAGACGATGTATAGGTGTGGAACAGACAGTGTGATTTTGGTGTGGATTCCACCGATCTTATGGGGATAAAAACCCCGGGGTGGATTACTGGGGGGGACAACGGGGAAAGATCGCTCGGGGGTCCATTTTTTTCTTGTCGCCCCAAGATACTAAAATGCCCCCAGTTTTGATGATAATTCGAATGTTTGTTAGAGGTGTGTGAGGGTATTGAAAAAAAAACCCAAAAATGAGTTTTTTGACCCAGAAAAGGTTCAATTCACCAGAGATAAATACTTTTCCCTTAAAAATCGGGAAACAGGATAAGTCTTTTTATTTTAAATCCGCCGCAAAGGGGAAATATTGTCTTCTTAACCCATCTTGCTATAAAACAGTCCCTTACAATTTTTTGGAGTGATAAACAAGGCTATGCTTTATTGACTCAATCCATCAACAAAAATTTCTGTCCCACTTAAAAAGTTTTCGGGGTTTGAAGTTTGCCCCTTAAAATCATTGTTTAAAATGAGTAAAAATTTTTATTTCCAGCAACCTCAGGATCTATTTTTTTGGGCCTTTCCCTAGGTTCATAAGGGGGTTGTCCCCTAAAAATGCAGACCATAATTTTCGGGAAAAAAATAATCTGACCCAAAAATGCGAGTCTTTGTTGTTAAAATATTCGCCCATTCGTTCCTCCCTTCCCTCGTATTTTAGGGATCCCATGCCTGCTGTTAAAATGGATGGCATGTTAGGGAGGACTTTTTGGTTATGCAGCTTGACGTTGAGGTCTCTGCTCATCCCCTGAAGGAGGTTTGGGTGCTGTAGAAATTACCTCCCACCAAGGGAGTGCCTTCTTACAGACCACCAATATTTTTTTTGAACTCTTGCGGTTTTTTCCCAAAACCAAAAAATTTTTTCACTTTTGATGGAAGGTATACCCCAGTCGGGGGCAAAGCTATGGGGACCCAGTGGCCCCCACATATGTAATTTGTTCTGGGGGTGGGGGAGCACCATGTTTCTAGAATTGTATAAAAATTTTTTAGAAACATCATTTTTGGGGGGCGTTTATTGATGAATCATCATACTGTGGCAGGGATAGAAAAAAAAAAATTTTTCCTTTTTTTTGAGGCCTAAACGTCAATTCTGTGGGTTTAAAGTTCACGTTCGAAATCAACGCCCGTGAGTTTGTATTTCGGGACCTTTTGAAAAGAAAATTAAGATGGGATTTGGAGAAACCCATTTTTTTAGAAAGCAACTGCGGAAACGCCTTCTTAAATGGAGGTTTCCATCCACGTTCCTAAAACAGGGTTTCCAAGGGCCAGTACTTAGAACTGAAAAATTGCCCCTTTTTTACAGCATACAAAGGAAAAAGTGTCGATTAAAAAAAAAGATTTTTAGGCGGGTTACCAAAAAAGGTTTTATCTCGGCTTTACTCATTTGCACGCGAAAATGTTTTGAAAAATTCATTTTTAGGTTCATTGGTAATAAAAATGTGGTCCACTATTATTGGCCCTTTGATCTTGCGTTTCCCAGATTCCTCTCTTATCAGGAGTTTTGGCCTTTGTCACCGGATCCATTTATCCAATTTTTTGACCCAGCCCGCTATTAATTCAGGAGAGGGAGAAAATTGGGGATCGCTTGTACATGTTTATATACCCCCCGTCCCCCCCCCTTGGGGTTTTGACAAAAAAAACAGTTGGGACATATAGTGGGGGAGTTGTAAAGATTGGGCAAATTGATGTCTCTAAATCATTCCTTGTATTTCGACGGGTCGCCCTTTCAGAGTACAGTTATGCAAATTGCAAAAGAAAGGTGTCATTATCGTTTTCCCTGTCCATGCCGTCCAGTATGTTGGAAAGCAAAGCGTGAAGAGACCCCGTTTTTTTGAACTATTGGGTATTAAAATAAACGGGCTCTCCGGGTCTCACCCATATGAATACTTCCACTGTGAAAACCCCTTTTGCTTTACCCTTTTGTAATCGAAGTGGTCTCCCCTTTCACGTGGGGGAGCTTTGATCGCAAGCTTTTAAAAAAAGGAAACCGTTGGATCTTCAATCTTAAATCATTTGGAACCCAAAGGGTCTAAATGATTTTTTGTCCTTTGCCCCATTATTTAGAAATTGTTTCAATTTACTAAATATTCATTTTATTCTCATCATTTAAATATGTGGTTGGTGTGCCTTGTGTTTAATTATTTTTGTATTTCTTTAGTATTTTTTCATTTATATCATTTTTAAAATTTCTTTTGATTTTTAAATTTTTTTTTGCTTTTTTTTTTAATTTCCCGTATCAACAAGCCTTTTTGGTCGTTATTATAGTATGAAAAAACCACGTTATCTATGAGACCTATTGGGACCTTTAGTGTGGGCCTTTTACTTGGTCCATTACTAACATTATTGGTTAGTTGACATAAGTACCCTGCTCTAGGGGTTGTTTTTATATCTATAGTACATATAAAGGTTTTGTAGCCACAACTATATTGCGGGGGGTCACGGCTTAGAAAGGTTGGAACCACTCCCCTTAAAATTATCCCTGGTAATTTTTCCCCTTAAAACACTCCACTGTTTTGAAAAATCAGTGTTTCAAGGTAGGCCCGGGAGTGGGTAATAGTGGTGGGTGTCGCTGTGCGCCTACTTGCCTGTCATTAGGGGGCAAGGTATTGAGCCGCTAGGAGTGAACCGCTCAAATAGCAGGGATTTGGCTGTTTGTCTAGCCGCCACCTTCACAGAGCAGGAGGTGCGGGGTTTCCCCTTCACCCCATTGCTCCCTCCACCAACGGGAGGGAGCTGGGCCAGAGTTTGCAGGATAGGGAAGGTCACCTCACATTTCCCCTCCCCTCCTGCGCTTGTTGCAGTTTTTTCACAAAAAAGAGCTGCCAGGACAGTGCAGCGGGGGAGAGTGTGCGGAGCTGGGCTCCCTCTCCTTCCTGGGTTTTATGAAAAAAGGGGATGTGAGTTCCTGATGCTAGAAGTTACTAAGTGGGGGAGGAAAAGGTGCAGGGGGGAGAGGAACTGGGGCGGGGGCGGGGTTTCAGGGGGGAGAGTAAGGTGCAGGGGGGGGAGTGACTGGTCAGGGGAGAGGGTAACTGGTGCGGGAGTAATGGTGCAGGGGGGAGGGTGTGAGGAGAGAGTGGTGAGGGGGGGAGGGGTAACTGGTGCAGGGGAGAGAGAGTAATGGTGCGGGGGGGAGAGAAAAACTGGTGCAGGGAGAGAGTAAATGGGGGCAGAGGGGAAACTGCGCGGGGGAGAGGGGGTAACAGGTGAAAGGGGAGAGAGTAAAAATTTGTTCAGGGGGAGAGAAAGTAAAGGTGCAGGGGGGAGAAAATGGTGGAAAGGGGGAGAGTAAATCGTGCAGGGAGAGAGAGTAACTGGTGCAGGGGGAAAAAAATGGTGCAGGGACAAAGTGGTACAGGGGAGAGAGAGTAATGGTGCGGGGGGAGAGGTAAAAGGGGCAGGGGAGAGAGAGTAATGGTGCAGGGGGAGGTGGTGTAGGGGGGAGGGAATGGGGCAGGGGAGGAGTAAAATGGTGCAGGGGGGAGAGTAAATGGGCGGGGACGAGTGGAAGGGAGAGGAGTAAAAGGTGCGGGGGAAGAGAGAAAATGGTGAGGGGGGGAGGAACTGGTGCAGGGGGGGAGAGTAACTGGTGCAGGGGGGAGTGGTGTTGGGGGAGGGGAACGGGGGCAGGGGGAGGGTAACTGGTGCAGGGGAGAGAGTGTAAATGGTGCAGGGAAAAGGTGGTGCAGTGAGAGACCGTAATGCTGCAGGGAGGAGAGAATGGTTTCAGGGGGGGGAGGCCTGGTGTAGGGGGGGAGAGAGAATGCTGAAGGGGGAGGGAATGGGCAGGGGAGAGGGGAGTAATGGTGCAGAGGGAGAGAGTAACTTTTGTAGGGGGGGGAGTAGCGTTCAGGGGAGGGTTTAAATGGTGCAGGGGAGAGAGTAACTGGGCAGGGGGGGAGTAATGGGCGAGGAGAAAAAAATTGGTGCAGGGGTCAGAGTAACTGGTGCAGGGTAGAGAGAGTAACTGGTGCGGGGGGGGAGTAATGGTGCAGGTGAGAGAGTAAAAAGGGCAGGGGGAGATTTAAATGGGAGGGGAGAGAGGTAACTGTGGGAGGGGGGTGAGTAATTGGTGCAGGAGGAGATAATGGTGCAGGGGGGGGAGAGTAACAGGTGAGGAGAGAGGTGGTGCGGGGAAGGGGGTAAATTTTTGCAGGGGAGAGAGGGGTAATGGGCAGGGGGGAGGAAAAATGGTGCAGGGGGGGGGAGTTATTTTGAGGGGGGAGAAGTACTTGTGCAGGGGAGACGTAATTGTGCGGGGGAGAGAGTAACTGTTGCAGGGGAGAGAGAGTAACTGGTGCAGGGGGAGTAACTTGTGCAGGGGGAGTAACTGTTGCAGCGTGGAGAGAGTAACTAGCGCAGGGGAGTGAGTAACTGGTGGCGGGGCAGAGTGGTAAGGGAGGAGAGAAACTGGTGCATGGGGGGAGGTAACTGGTGCAAGGGGGAAAAGTAAATGGTCGGGGAGAGAGAGTAATGGGCAGGGGGGAGAGAGTAATGGTGGGGGGGACATGGTGTTTGGGGGGAGGGGAACTGTGCAGGGGAGAGAGTAACTGGTGATGGGGATAGAGAGTAACTGTGCAGAGGAGGAGTAACTGGGCAGGGGGCAGGTGGGCAGTGAGGAGGTAACTGGTGCAGGGGAGAGAGAGTTTAAAAATGGTGCAGGGGGAGAGAAATGGTGTTGGGAGAGAGTAACTGGTGCAGGGGAGAGTAATGGTGCAGGGGAGAGAGTAAGGTGCAGGGCGAGAGTTTGGTGCAGGGGAGAGTGGTTAGGGGGGGAGGGGAAAAAGGGGCGGGAGAGGGGAGTGACTGGTGCGGGAGAGAGAGTACGGGCATGAGGAGAGGTAATGGTGCGGAGGAGAGTAATGGTTTAGGGGAGAGGAGTAATGGGGGGGGAGGAGTAATGGTGCGGGGGGAGGAGTACTGGTGCAGGAGGGAGAGTAAAATGGTTCAGGGGGAGAGAGAAATGGTGCAGGGGGGGAGAGTAACTGGTTAAGGCAGAGGTAATGGTGCAGGGGGGAGAGGTAATGGGGCGGGGGGAGAGAGTTTGGGGCAGGGGAGAGAGAGAGTAACTGGGTTTAGGGGGGGGAGG
Source organism: Phyllomedusa bahiana (assembly GCA_025379985.1). Lineage (NCBI taxonomy): Eukaryota > Metazoa > Chordata > Amphibia > Anura > Hylidae > Phyllomedusa > Phyllomedusa bahiana. The sequence goes on along the minus strand of JAODAL010058952.1, from coordinate 7,461 downwards.
GAACTGGTGCAGGGGTGGGGACTGGTGCCGGGGGGTAACTGGTGCAGGGGAGAGAGATTAGGGTGCAAGGGGGAAAAGCAATGGGGCAGTGGCAGAGTGGTGCAGGGGGGAGAGTGTAATGGGAGGGGGGGAGAGAGTAACTGGTGGGGGGGAAAGGAAAAGGGGCAAGGGGAAAGGAAGGGTGCAGGAGGGGAGGAAATGGTGCAGAGGGAAGGGGAATGGTGTGGGGGGGCGCCCCTTTTTTTGGGGGGGAGAGGGGCGCCATTGGCCCTACTTGCCTTTGGGAACCAAAATGCCCTTTTCCGGGCCCTTTCTCCCAAGCTTTAGCTTCCTCACCCCTTTTTCATATTTTTTTTAGCTCTTTGGTAGATTTTTCTTTTTTAATGTACATTTTTCATTAGATATTTGACCTCATCAATTTATTTGAAATTTTCAGGATTTCGTCATTACATTGTTCATATTCTTTAAGGAAGAAGGGGATCCAGGCCCCTGACTGTGGGGGAGTCGTCTCCTTCATACCCCCCCGTCTGGGAACCTTTCACCCAAAACTCCTTCACCCGGGGACCCCCAGGATTACGTCTTTTGAGATTTGGGCCCTTTACTTTATTAACAATTCTTTGGTCGTCTAACCAGTAAGGTCTCCTTGGCTGGTCCGATTCTGTTGCTGGTGTTCTTGCTGCTCGGCCGATGCGCCGTCTGCTCCTGGCGGGTAGATCGCGGTGCTGCTGCCGCTGCTGGATCCCTTGTGTCCGGCACTCCCGGCTGTTTCATCGGGAGTAGATGAAGGTGCTTCTGGTGCTGCTGCTGGATCCCTTGTGTCCGGCACTCCTGGCTGCTCCCATCCCATGTCGCTGCTGCTGGGATCCCTTGTGGCCCGACACTCCCGCTGCTCCACTGCAAGGTCCCTGCTGCTGGATCCCTTGTGTCCGGCACTCCCGGTGCTCCCACTGCAAGGTCCCTGCTGCTGGATCCCTTGTCGCCCGGCACTCCCGGCTGCTCCTGGCGAGTAGATGAAGGTGCTTCTGCCGCTGCTGCTGGATCCCTTGTGTCCGGCACTCCCGGCTGGTCCCGCTGCGATGTTGCTGCTGCTGGACCCTCTCCGGCCCATTCTTCAGCAGGGTCATCTTGGGCTTGGCTGGGCTGGTTCGCTGGTTGCTAGTGCTGTAACTGGGCTGGTGGCTGTTAGCACTATAATTTGGCTGGCTGTATCAGTAACTTTGCTGGTGTCAGTACTTTTGCTGGTATCAGTAGCTTTGATTGGTGTCAGTACTTTTGCTGGTATCAGTTAGCTTTGATGGTGTCAGTACTTTTGCTGGTGTCAGTACTTTTGCTGGTATAGGTAACTTTGCTAGTGTCAGTACTTTTGCTGGTAAAATCCAAAAATACATACAAATGCAACGTTTCGGCTCACAAATATACGTGACAGAGCCTTTTTCAAGCATAATACACATGTTAAAGTGCCAATATATATATATATAAATACAAAGTTACCACCCACCAATCACAATAGCCAATCAAACATCGTGTAACATGATTATAATGTGCATAACCAATAAAATACATCTTGTGTGTGAAGCAACATTTAAAAATCTCCAATATCTAGTCACCTGTTGGGAGCGGGACCAAATACCAACGACTCCTGAGATCGGCGTTCTCAACTAGCTACTGCGCATGTCCGATTCCAGTGCGCATGTCCGCCAGGTATCGGACTACAAATCTCTATTGCGCATGACCGCTAGCAATCGAACTACAGGACTCTATTGCGCATGCCCGTTATCGGCACGCATGTAAACTAGACATTATACATCCAGATCCTGCCTCGTACCTCCGTGTGAGTATCTACCAATGTAGAAAACTCAAAAAAATTGCACAGACTTATACACTCATTACCACATTACAGGAATAAACACATCTGTATGGAAACATCTATATATAGTCAGAAAACATTATTTAAGGCCCAATGGGTACACTAGATATTAAAAGGGAAATACTCTGTTTTTGTGCCATGTATCCTATCTAATTTAAGGGGTGGAAAAATCATAAATATAATCCCCAACCCAACATGATGGCACACCCTTCCCCAAAACCAAACCCCCGTGTAAATGTGAAAAGCGTGCAAGTTCTGCGGAAACAACTAGAACCCCATAAAGCATGTGCCCAAAAACTTTTGGGCCCAAAACCTAAAAGAATTTTATCAAATTTTTACATTATAGTGTGAAAAAATCAAATGGTAAAAGCAATTTGGTAATAAAGGATCAAAAAAAAATATGAAAAAAATAGACATAATTTGGTCCCACTTTTCCTTCTTTGGGCTATGGAGATCAAAAGCATAAAAAATTCAGTAATGTGAAGGTGAAAATATATAAAAAAAATTTTAAAAAAAACAAGAAAAAACTAATACACAGGGATTAGTTTTTATTTGTATTAAATTCGTTTTTCAGTCCATTTTGGGGTAAGGATTTTGTACGGGGAGGGATCCGCTGGGCCAACCCAAAACGATGTAGCTAACCACACTAGGGACGGAATTAAGTAGCCCCCCGGGTTTTCCCAGCCCCGAAAAACGGGATGGGGCTTGCTGCGGCGTGAGGCTACCAGGTGTTCACCTGACATGACTTTTTGCGTTGGGGCGGGGGTAAAGCGTGGTACGAAACGTAATCGGGGGTGTCGGGAACGGAGAAAGGGCAGGCAGGGGGCAGGGGTTTGTAGTCACAGGCGGGCGATGGTAGGGCGGTGGCAAACAGGGAAGGTGGAAAAGTAAGCAAGGACTGGTACCGGTAATCAAGATTTAACTCCATACTCTCTAAAGCCCCCAAAAACACCCCAACGACTGGCAGGGAGTGTGGGGGCGGATCCCTTTTAAATAGTTTCCCAGGGGCCCGAAAAATTGGACCAATTATGGGGGAGGGCTGGCCCTTCAAATTTAGAAAAGGGCGCGGCGCGCCCCTTTAAAGCAGGGGGGCCACGCCCGGCGGCCGGACGGGGCAGGAGCGGCGTTCACAGGGCGCGGACCCGGAAAAAGGGAAGCGGGACGGGGCCGGAAAAGAAAGGGGGAAATGGTCGGGAAGCCGGGGGGCCGCGCCAGACCCCCTGCGAGCGGGTGAGGGTCGCGGGGGGGGGGAAAAGCCCGCGACCCCGTGACAGTTTTTTAAGTTTCCAAAAATCCACTTCAACTCCTTTTTAACAGGAAATTTTTTCTCGATCCCCTCCTCTTTCTCAGGGGGGAACATGATCTATCACTCTGAATTTTAAATTGAGAAAATAGAATGATTACATTCTTAAAGTGAGTTTACAGGTAAACCCAAATTTTTTTTTTCCCAAAAATAGTCCCTTTTTTGTTTGTTTATTTTTCCCCTAAATTTCCCATTGTTGTTTCCCCTTTATAAATTTTGCAAAGGGAAAACAAATGATATTTTATAGCAAAAGTGGCCCGAAAAAGTAAACCTTTCCTGTTTTTAAAAAATTTTTTGGGCCTTTTAAAAGGATGATGAAAAACATCAAAATTTTTAAATCTTGTTGTTAAAAATTTGTTAAAATTTTAAGACGGGGAAAAATTCCTGGGTTTTTTTTGGGGGAAAAAAAAGGATTTTTCTCAACCCCTTTGTAGGAAGGGAGAATCTCCCTTTGAAATTTTATCCCGAAGATTTTACTTTTCCTATAAGACATCATGGGGGTTTCAAAAAAATTTCAATTTTTTGGGGGAAAAACCTTAGGGTAAGTTTATGTTTTTCCCTTTCCTAAAAAAATTTCCAGGGGTTTTTTGGGCCCTTTTTTTCCATATGTAGAAACAAAAGGGAATCCCTATTGTTTGTCTTCTTTACTTGAGGTTTAAAAATTTATCTCCCCATCTTACCCTCTTTACTGATCCTTAAAACCTATTCAAAAGGGGCTTAGGAAAAACCCTCTAAATTAAAAATTTATGGAAACTTTTCTTCCCCCTTGGGTAAAAAACCCCTTTTTCCCATCTGAACGATTTTTCCTCCACTCTCAAAGGGGTTGGCCCCCAAGGGAGCGAATCCAACATATGTCTTGGGTTTGGTTAACTACTGTTTTTAAAAGGGTTTTTTCTTGTCCTTTTTCTTTGACAAAAATTGTCTCAAGTCTCTTATTCACAAAAATATACCTTTGAAACCCAAAAAATTTCAATAAAAAGTTTGGGAACCCCCTTGGGGAAAAAATCAAACCAGGCCTGCATTGATTGAGAAAGGAATGAAAAAGACCCAAATTTTCCCCCAAAAGGGAATCCTGCCCCATACAAAAAGAAAATCATCAATAAAACCCCCAAACCAACGCGGGATGTGCCCCGGAGAAACCCGAAGGGTATAAAAAACTCCCCCCTTCTGTGGCTCCCATAAAGATGTTAGCAAAAGGGTTGGGGGCCACTTTGGGAAACCCCATGGCTGTGCCACTTTCTGGAGAAAAATATTTGCCCCAAATAGGAATTTAATTCCTCCTGGGACAATCTCCAGAAGAGAGAGGATAAATTTTGTGATTTTCTGGGACATCCTGCCTTTGGGGGCCAGGCCCTTTGGCCACTGTAGCAAACCGTAAATGTTCAACGATGTATACGGAAAGCCCAAACTTTAAAAAGGGAAACACCAGAAAACAACATCCGGTATAAAAATTTTACGGAGTTTGCACAAAAAGCCCGATGTGTCTCGGGATATAGGAGGGAGCGGGCCGTGGCAAAAAAAGCCCTAAAAAATCTATCTAAAAAAAATTGCTATTTTTGCGGGGAAAATCGACCCTGGGGACCGTTTCAATGGGTCTACCCGGGGGGATAAATTTCAACGTTTTGTGAATTTTGGGGAAAAAGGTTACGTACGGGTTAACGGGAGAAGCAAACTTTAAAAAACTTTTCCAAATTTTTATCAATAAAATCTTTTCAAAAAATTTTAAAATTTTTGGGCCCCCAAATTTGAGTGGGTGTAAACACCCTCCCCTCCCCAAACTTTTAAAAAAAATTTTTTTCCATCTTTTGTTGGGTTGGGTGTTTTTATTTTAGGGTTTTCTCCCCCCCTTAAATTAGATATGGATTTCTTTGAAAAAAACAGAGTATTTCCCCCTTTTTTATTATGTAGTTTTCCCAAATGGCCCTTTAAATAATGTTTTCTCATTATTTTTGGTTTTTTCCCCATCCAGATTTTTGGTCTATTCCTGAAAAATTGGGTAATGAGGTAAAAGTTTTTGCAATTCATTTGAGTTTTTACATGGTAGTTTAAAGTCGGGGGGAAAGAGGTTTGGGGATCTTGATGCTTTAATGTTAGTTGACTTGCCGCCCCAAACACGGGGCCCATGCCCCAATTAAAGATTTTTGGTGTTCGATCGCTAGGGGTTTCATCCCGAAATTTGGGAGATTTTTTAGCCCGTTTAAACCTGGGGAATGCGCACGGGAATTGGGCCCTTGGCTTTAGCTATTTGAGAACGCCGATTCGGGAGTGTTGTTTTTTTGGTCCCGTCCTAACAGGTGACTGAAAATTGGAGATTTTTAAAATTTGCTTAAACACCAAAAGATTTTATTTTATTGGTTATGCACATTTTAATAAATTTTTAAAACCCCTATGTTGGTTTTGGCTTTTGTGATTGGGGGGTTTTTTTAACTTTGCATTTTGGTATTTAAAATATTGGCCCAAAATTCAAAAGTGTATTATGTTTGAAAAGGCTCTGTCCGATATTTGTGACCCAAAAAAAATTTGCTTTTTTGTATTTTAATTTTTGGATTTTCCCAACCCAAAAGTAGGGACACTAACCCAAAGTTACCTAAAACCAAAAAAGTCGGCCCCCAGCAAAAAGTACTGACACCATCAAAAGAAACTAAATTCCCCGGAAAAAGTCTGACACCACCCAAAAGCAAATTGTTTACCCAGCAAAAGTCCCTGACACCAGCAAATTTTATATCCCCACCCAGCCAAATTATAGTGCTAAAAAGCCCCAGCCCAGTTAAAAGCACTAGCAACCCCCCGGGAAACCAGCCCAGAAAGCCCAAGATGCCCTTGGTGAAGGTTTTGGGGCCGGAGGGGGGTCCAGCAGCGGGGAATGGGAAACAGGGCGGGTTTGGGATCTTGTGCTTACTGTTTAGTTGACATGCGCGCCAAAAGGGGATAGGTTTTTAGTTCGGATCCCCTTGGGGGTCTTGCGAAATTTGAGTTTAATAGTCCGTTTACTGGGGACATGCGCATTGGAATGGGGGCCCCAAAGGGCCGCTTTGTAGTTGAAAAACTCCGTTTCCCGGGGTGTTTTTATTTGGTCCCGCTCCAAAACAGGGGGACTAGTTTATTGGAGTTTTTTTTAAAATTATTTTTTAAAATTATTGTTCAAATTTCAAGATGTATTTTTTTGGTTATGCACATTTTAATTCATGTAAACACGATGTTGATTAGTTTTTTGTTTGGTGGGGGGTTTAAATTTGTTTTTTGTTTATAATTGGCACTTCAACATGTGTATTATGCTTGAAAAAAGGCTCTGTCAGTATTTTTGTGACCCCGGGAAACGTTGATTTGTATGTTTTCCCCTGATTCAAAGTTTTAAAGGAGGCCTTTATCTGACACCCCGTTCTTAGTTTTTTGGGTTTTGTTTGTTGGTGGGTTTTGGGGCCCTTCCTGCCGGGGTTGGTCTGTTGCATGTGAGTTTCCCTTAAGGATTCTTCTTTGGGAAACTTCAGTGCTTTTTTTATTTTTTTTTTGGGTTTGCTATGGGCCCTAAAGGGAACCCCGGGCCGGGGGGGTACTTCTTTGGACGCTATGAAAGAACCCCTTTTCCTTTTACGGTCCCAAATTAACAGAATCAGGGTTTTGAGGGTACGCATACCCTTTACACAGAGGAGGTTGTTAAAGAAAATTTTTAAACCCAACCCAGATGTATGTTTTTTTTACTTAGTTTACCATAAAATTGGGAAATTTTAAAAAAGGGGAAATATAAACAGACAAAATAAGGATTGATTCCCATTTGGAACGTCATTAAAATAAATTGTTAAATTATTATCGTGCAAAACAAACCCCAAGGGGACAAACGTTTTTAATTTTTCCGCCAAATTTTTTTTAAAGGATGGGGAAATTTTGTGGGAAAATTTGAGAGCTTTAAATTTGATAAATATGCCTTTGGGGTCATTTTTTTTGAATATTAAATTTTTTAAAGAAAGAAACAGTCTATTTTAAAAAGAAACAATTGGGGGATTTTAAAGTCCCAAATTATGTCATTTTTAAATTCTACTACTGATTTTGAGGCCCTTTAAAGAAAAACTTAGACCAAAAATTTGATGGACTTTTAGGGGTAGAAATTTTGAAAGGTTGAAGGTGATAATTTGGCATAGAGATTTTGGAGGATTATGAAGGGGGAAAGTTTTTAAAATTTGGGAAAGGGAAAATTAAAAATCGCGTATTCCCCCTTTAAAAAAGGATTTTCATTGTTTTAAAACCGCCCTTAGTTTTGGTTTATATTTACTAAAAAATCGATTCACAGAGGGAG
>JAODAL010058951.1:0-21786 GCA_025379985.1 Phyllomedusa bahiana | reverse complement strand
CTAGGCTTTTTCAGTTTTTTTTTTTCCCCAGCTTTTGCTCCCATGACTTTATAGGTACGTTCCGCTTCAGTTTTTTGGTCATTTTCCCCCCAAAAAGTGCCCAGGGCTTTTTATGTGAAGGATTTAAGAGCGGCGGCAGTCATGGCGTGTCTACTAAAAACCAACATTGTAGGGAAGCCCCAAACCAAGCTCCTTGCTATTTAAGAAGGCACAACGTTCACAGCACCCTGCAGGCTCTGGGCAGCCTGGAAAAAGCTGTTTTTAACGTGATTTTCGTGTTTTGGGACAAAACGATTTTTTGTGGGAAAAAATTCGGCGAATTTCCGAACAATTTTTGGAAAATTCGCCCATTTAGGACATGTGTGCTTAATAATGAAAACCCTTAAGACCGATTCAGCACGGTAGATTCGATATAACTGATCAAAAAACTGGTTTTCCCGTTTATTCTAAAAAAGTTGGAGAAGTGTTCCATCCGAGAATTAAAAGTTTGGTGGGACTTGACCACATTAAATAAATGTTTGCAGAAAAAAATGTTCTTGGGGTTGGGGTTAAAATTTCCCAACCATGTTTTTTGTGTTTTTTTGAAATGGAATCGATTTAAGGATTGCTCAAATCGTTTAATCAACTTATTGTAAATTGAAGCACGAACTAGGATTTGGCTAGCGAGTTTGGGCAACATAGGTCCACCCCTTATGATTACAAATCTTCTGCTCAATATATTAAAGAATTTGACCGTATTCAGAACATTTCTAAATATGGAGTCTGTAAAATGGAACAAAAAAAAAAAAAGTTCCAAAGGGAATTGAGATTATGGAAAAAACCGGGTTTACAGGTGGCCAAATAAACGTTTGTTGTCTGACTTTCCTAAATCCATTCTACGAAATAATGGACGTACATCTCGGAGGTACACATGCAAAAACAAAAAAGGTCAGTTTTAATTCGGAGTCCTCTGATGACAACGCCCGACAGTTCTAATGAAAAAATGCTAAATTGGGTTTTCATCCAATCCCCTTTGGGAAAAAAAAAGACCGACCCAAAAGGAGCGGTAGGGGGAAACATACCAAATGTTGAGGAAAAAGCAAGGACCTCAGAAATTCATGCAGGAAAATATTGCATCATCAATTTTTTTTGGCGTTCTTTAACATGATCAACACAGAGTTCTAAATTGGGGGTTAATTTTGTAATTAACAGCCTTTCATCTTTTCTCTACAGTTAAGAGCATAAATAAATTTGTAAGGGATCTTACGGTTAGGCAACATTTTTTGAATGCAGATTACTTAGATCAGACATGTGTAGCTGATACTAACGTTAATGAGTTTTCCGGTAGGAATTTTGATGAACAAATGTCCTTGCTTTCCTTACAGGAGTTGGCGTCTGAGAGCAATGGGTCTGATATATCGAGAATTTCTCCTTTTTCATATAAAGGTAAAAATCCACAATATTATCCTTTATAATCACATATTGACTGTATGAATGTATTTCAGTCATTAGTGTTACATGATCTAACTGCACTTCAGCAGTCGTCTTCATTTGTCCCTTCTAATTTTTCTGCTAATGATAGAAAAGCTCTTGGTGAGCTTCAAAATCTGTCTCAAGTGATATTTAAAGAAGCAGACAAAGGAGGGTCTATAGTGGTAATGCCAAAAACATTATATCAATCTCAGATGTTTCTCTTGCTCTCGGATGCCAACACCTATCAGGTTTTACGTACCAATTCTACTTTACTTTTTCAGGAGCAATTATTTTCTCTTTTACAGGAAGGTCAAGCATTAGGATTAATTTCCCCTCTTATTGCTGAACATCTTTATATTACAGATCCTATTGTTCCTATTATATATGGGTTGCCCAAAGTGCATAAAAAATTAGATCCACCACCTATGAGAACAATTGTCTCTGGTACTGGATCCCTTTTGGAGCCGTTATGTGAATGGTTGGATTTCCATCTCCAGCATTTAGTATGTTGAATTCCAGGCTACCTTAAAGATACCAGAGATGTTCTCCAAAATATGGAAAATACTATTTGGCTGTCCCATTTTTCTTGGGTATCGTGTGATGTCGAGTCTTTGTACACTTCCATACCACTGATAATATTTTTTACTTAAAGTTATGCAGAGTTTTTTTATGGGGGCCAAATTTTCTCCTTCGTTAGCTAATTTTAATATGGCTTGGTTCGAACACATGTATGTTTTTCAGATGTTAATCCTTTTATTTCAGACGTCCACTGGTATGGTAGATACATAGATGACATGTTATTCATATGGAAGGGGTCATCAGGGTTGTCTCTTTTATAGAGTTTCTTAATAATAACCCCTTTTGAATTTGGAAATTTAATACAACCCCCACGATTCTGAGATATTCTTTCCTAGTTTCTAACACTTACAGGGATTTCTGGCTTAAGTTAGGGACTATAATTTTTCCCGTAAATCTATCAGTGGTAATACCATTTTGCACTATCATAGTCATCACCCAAAACACACGCGTTTATCTATCCCTGTGGGAGAACTAACACGGGCCAAACGTAATTGTTCTTCTCATCATAATTCTGTAGTCGAGTCAGAAAAGATGTGCCAACGCTTGCTTGCCCGAGGATACCCCCAATGGGTTATCAATCGTGCTCAGAATATTGTGAGCAAAAAGGATCGTCATTCTTTACTTCATCCATATCAACGTGTCCAAAATACTTTACTTCATCCATATCAACATGTCCAAAATACTTCTAACATCCCTACCCTGGCTGTAGAATACAATGCTTGCTTTGCTGAGATTCAAAGCATTGTGCATAAATACTTACCGGTATTATTTGAAGACGATCTACTGAGGAACATCTTATCTCAAGGATGTAGAGTAGTTGTGAGAATTGGGGATTCTTAGTTCAAATTTTTTTTTGTTCTACTCCCCCATCAGATAGTAATTGGCTTGGACATCAGGGTTACTACAAATGTGGGTCATATCCCTGTAAGACATGTCTGTTTTCAAAAGTTACCAAACGGTTTGAATCACAGGGTTGTCAGTACAACATCAGACAATTCTTAAACTATAATTCGGTCTCTGTGGTTTACATTATTGAATGCACACTTTGTCACCTTTACTATGTAGGGTCGACCACCCAGAAGTTTAAAATACGGGTGTGTGAACATCTAAATTATATCCAAAACCCTGGAAATCGTAACATCTCTAATGCTGCCCGTCATTTTATAAATGTACATCAGTCCAACACAAAATTTTTTCGAGCTTTCGCCATAGAAAAAGTGAAATTAAATAAACGAGGGGGTGATTCTGTCTATCAATTACGTGATCATGAAGCGTACTGGATAGTAACTAGAGATGGGCGAATTTCTCAAAAATTCGGTTCGCCGAATTTTCCAACAAAATTAGTTTTGGTCCGAATTACTTCGGGACGAATCACGTTAAAAAAACAGCTATTTCCAGGCTGCACATAGCCTGTAGGTTGCTGTAGAACGTTGTGCCATGCTTAAAAATTTCAGAGGGAGCTTGGTTTGGTCTTCATACAATGTTGTGTTTTTGTATGAAACGCATATGACTGCTGCCCCTCTTAGGGGAAACGCTTCACTATAAAATTCCCTGTGCATTAAGAGGGCAAAACTGACCAAAAAACTGAAACGGGGAATGTTTGCCTGATAAAGTCATGGCAGACCAGCTGGAAAAAAAAACAAGCTGAGGGCTCAGATGGCAACATCAGTAGGCCACAGAGTGGCACAGTCTACAAAAACTTTGTTTTACTCTGCACATACAAAAGCATTCTTCGAAAAAAATGTAAGCATAGGTGCACAATGGCAAGGCAATAACACACATCTATTCCAAATTTTCAGTGGACACTAAAAAACTAAGTAAAACATTTAAAGGCATATAGGAATTTTTGAAAAAGCATTATGCTAAGGAAATATGAAAACCTGGGATTCTTAGTTCACAGTTTTGATCAAAAATGTTTACGCTCACCTCCCAATTGCGTCAAGGGGATCCCAGCACAGGTGAGTTCCTAACACTAAAAATTTACCTCTCTTGGAGCCTGTTCAGTGAAAAGAACTCGCTACTGAATAATCCTGCACTGGTTTAAAAGAGGTAGGCGGAGTGCAATAAGCCAATGAGGCAGCCACTCCTCATATTATTATTATTATTATTATTATTATTATTATTTATTTTAGAGCGCCATTGATTCCAGGGTGCTGTACATTCAATGGGAGTTACAAACATAATAAATGTTGAACAAATACAATGGTGATGAAAAATGACTATTAACTGATACAGAGAGGAAAGAGGACCCTGCCCGTGAGGGCTTACAATCTACTGTTTTTAATGTTAAAGATCTTGCAAAAACAAGTCACTCTGCAATATATGCCCATTAACAGTCTCCTACCTGTTCCTAGATACAGACTACATACAGACTACAAAAACTTTGTTTGACTCTGCAGAGCAGCCACAACAGCAGGAGGTCAGAGAGTGGCACAATGACATTCTGGAGGAGGCAAAAACAGGAGCAGGCCACAGAGTGGCACAATGACAGAGTGTGGAGGTCACGGCAGGAGCAACAGCAGCAGCATGAGCTCAGAAAGTGGCACAATGACAGAGTGTGTAGGTCACGGCAGCAGCCACAGCAGCAGCATGAGGTCAGAAAGTGGCACTATGACATTCTGGAGGTGACAAAAACAGGAGTAGGCCACAGAGTGGCACAAAAACACAGTGTGGAGGGCACGGCAGCAGCCACATCAGCAGCATGAGGTCAGACAGTGGCACAATCACATTCTGAAGGTGGCAAAAACAGGAGTAGGACACAGAGTGGCACAATGACACAGTGTGTAGGTCACGGCAGCAGCGACAGCAGCAGCATGAGGTCAGACAGTGGCACAATATATTATGAAAAGAATTGGTAGTGCACACCTTATTAGGGGAGATATGGGCAAATAGGGTGCAAAATGGAAAAGGACCTCTGTCCAGTAAACTAATAAGTGATATCCACTGCACACCAATCAGATTTTCAATGCAGAAGTATTTATTGTGACACTAGAGGGAGGTCATCTATATCATTACAAAAACACACTCAGCAAGTATTTTACATTAGGTAATAGATGTTATAGTATAGCGACGTTTCGGCAATGAGCCTTTATCAAGCAAAACATCTGAAATAGTAATACAAAAAAAGGATATTAATACATGAGTAACAATAATGATATAAAAATGTAGGGGAAAGAAAAGAGAAAAAGGAAAAGAGAAAAGGGGAAAGAGAAATGGAAAGGAAAAATAGAGTAAAGAGCATGGAATATGGGGTAACATAAGGAGATAATAGAGAATAAGGCAGGTCCAAAAAAGACTTACCTAGAGAGCTGAAGAGAATAATGTTGAGAGTAATAAAAATGATGATGAAGCAAAACTATAGAGCTGAAATGGGCAAGAAAAGTAAGTGAGTATCATGTTATGGGATACAGTAAAACAGGTAAGAGTACAGGATATGTATAAACTCACCTGAAGGTATATCAAAAAGTGAATGGCAAGTAGTAGGCAAGAATAGATATGGCTGGATCTGAAGGAGTGAGGAAATAAAAAGTCATATGGTGCCTAGATATGGGCTACCTATATATAGAGACTGGGGTAGGGGATACCTGTATAGATAGAAGCAGCAAAAAAGGGCATGAGCGGCTTCTAGGGAGAATAGGAGAAATAAATATTAAGCAAAAAGACATAGAAAACAGGGGATAGGGCTGGAGTAGACAAAGAAATAGCTTACCAGGGAGTAGGAGGTATTGGACGTGACGTCCGGGGCCGAAGTGCAGTGCCGGTAACATGCAGCGTGCGGGACGCCATATAAAGGCGTCCGCGCATGCGCGGAACCCGCCGCAGCTGCACAATGGAGAGAAGGGCACAAGGAAAAGGGCAAGGGAACACGCATCGACAGAGTGCATGCGTCGGAAACCCGCGCATGTGCAGTGTCAAAAAAACAGAGAATAAAGATAAAAGGATATTAGGAAGCGGAATAATAGGAGGAAAATGTAAAGTAAGGTAAAAAAAGGGGGGTATAGAGTGGCAAGAGCGCAGAGGCAGCAGTATGCAGAGAGACAGGTGCAAGGTAAACAAGGAAATGGCATGAAAAGACTGGCATCAAAAAAATGACATGAAAGGGGGGGGAATAAACAGAGGTGGAGCACAGATAAGATAAGTAGTAAGAAATGGAAATAGAATAGGAATTGGACATCAGTGAGCAATCAGAAAAGTAAGAAGGGGGCAAAAACGTCATCACCAACAATATGTAGACGAGTCATTTCATCTGTGGATGAGAAATATGTATAAGATACAGTACATCATATTATAACGAGGAGTGGTATAATGTATCATAGTACAATAATACAGGGAGTCTAGGTTATAATAGAAATATAAAAACATGATAAATGGTAGAACTGAAGAATGAAAACATAAATGGACATTTAAGTAAATAAATGACATAATTGGAGCGACAAGTAAAAAAACCTTTTATAGGAAATTGACGACCAGTGAGAGGATGGATAAAGAAACTTCCTTTTGTGACAGACGAGGATTGGGCCCAGCCGAGGCATGGAAAAGTACCCCGTCTCGGAGTGCTGAGTGTAAGTTGGCGTGTAGTAGCCCGAAATGATCCGACGTCTGCCCTCACTAGTCTATCCCTTTTATGGCATTGTAAGGGTGGATTCTGAAATTCTTGTATGCCAGGAAAGGAGCGTGATAGGATGGGCCAGTGTCTGCGGGTGATATGATGTACTTTAGGTACAAAAGGGTGGTACTTGAGTATCAATGGAAGGCGTTGGGTATCATTATTGTCTCCATTTGGACGGTCGGTTCTTGTAGTGGACGATGAAGATTTAGTTTGTTCTAGAAGATGTTTAGGGTAACCTCTAGCTTCAAAACGTGCTGTCATTTCTTGTAATCTAGTATTTCAAACAATACCCTGTAAGCGGTTGAACTGTGACCGTGGGAGGGACTTCTTGGTGTTGGGAGCATAGTTGCTTTGGTAATGTAACAAACTATTATGATCAGTTGGTTTTTTGTAAAGGTCTGAATGTAGATTACCGTCAGAGTCTGAGGATATGGTGGTATCTAGAAAATTAACGCTGTTAGTACTGTGGTGTATTGTGAAATGGAGGTCTGGGAGGACGGAATCAATGTAAGAGTGAAAATCCAGGAGACTATCCAGTGAACCAGTGAAAATATTAGCATATGGTGGAGCAATATTGCTGCCCATAGCTGTCCCTTTACACTGGAGGCAAAATTGATCGCCAAAGAGAAAAAAATTATTATGTAAGATCAAAGAGAGAATGTCGAGGCAGAATGTTTTGGCCAATGGTGTGAAATCATGTAGTTCAAGAAACTTCTCTACAGCTCTGATGCCCGAGTCATGGGATATAGAAGTATATAAGCTTGTCACATCCCATGTTACTAGGAAGGGAGGTACCGGGATTGGAGAAATGGAATTAATTTTAGTCAGAATATCGCCAGTGTCCAAAATGAAGGAAGGTGTAGTTCGTACCAGGGGTGTTAGAATTTTCTCCAGAAAAATAGCAAAAGGGTGGCTTGGAGGATTAACAGGGTCTTTATGTATTTTAGGTAAGATATAGAAGACGGGAATAATAGGGTGGTGATTGGTAAGAAAATCAGACGTGCGTGTATCAATGACATTGGATGCTGTTTATTGTAAGATTAAATCTTGGATTTTCTTACTTATAAAGCTGGTAGGGTTTCTATCTAATAGTTTATATGTGTCATGATCAGATAAGGTACATCGTTAAGGTACATGTTTTTGCCCATTACCACAATGGCTCCGCCCTTATCGGCTGGTTTAATCTTGATGTCTGGTAATTTGCACAGGTTATTAAGTGCTTGCTGTTCTAAGGGCGTTAAGTTGGAGTGTTATTTCAGGACACCCTGTGAGATTTCAGATGTGAGGGAGGTTATGTCTTGTTTGACCAAATTGACAAAAGTTTCCACCGGATGGTAGTTGGAGGGTGGATTGTATTTGGATTTAATTCTCAGGTTATAATGGGAAATGGAAAAAGTGGCGGTGGAAGAAGTTGTGTCGGATGAGCTAGGTCTGTCCGGGATAGTGTGGAAGTGGGCTTTGAGTCACGGAGGTCACGGCAGCAGCCACAGCAGCATGAGGTCAGACAGTGGCACAATGACATTCTGGAGGTAGCCAAAACAGAAGTAGGCCACAGAGTGGCACAATGACAGAGTGTGGAGGTGGGTGGCAATACCAGTCCCTGGTAAAGATGGTGGTAGGCAGATGGAGAAACTGTAAGCAGATGTGTGGCATCAGGTGGGTGGCGGCATCAGAATAGTGGCTGAGGCAGATAGTTTGAACCCAGACTCATTTCTCAAAGTTTTGGTGAGGCATCATGGCTGATGTGATCTGACGCCTATGGAATTGGTGTGTGGAAATCCTGGCCGATCCACGCCTGATTCATCTTGATAAAGGTCAATCGTTCCACATTTCCCGTGGACAAGCGGGTTCTCCTGGGGGTAACGATGGCCTCCGCCGCACTGAACACCCGCTCTGATGCCACACTTCTGGCCGGGCAGTACAGCTTCTCCATTGCAAACTCGGCAGGTTGCGGCCACTTATCCAGTTTGGCTGCCCAGTAGTCCAGCGGATCTTCTAACTGGGGTGGCAGAGTGCTGTCCAATTAAGCCACCACCTGTTGGTTCAGGGTCTGCTCCCGGTCCTGCTGCTGCTGGCGACTGCCCTTCTCATTAGGCGGGTGAAGGAAGCTGCTCATCAGTGACTCCAGACTTAGGTTGCTGCAGATGGAGCTGGTACTGCTCCGACCACCCCACCTTCCAGCAGCAGCCACAGCAGTCGTACGTGAGCGCTGAGGAACCCCCCGGTCAGACCTGTCAGGAGGAACGATGCTGTACATAGGCAGCGGCCAACTGACTACGGAGGATATCGCTATAGTATTTGAGTTTGTCCTCCCTCTCAGCAGCTGAGAAAAAGGCTCCCATTTTGGACCCATAGCGAGGGTCCAATAGGGTGAAGAGCCAGAAGTCATCCCTCTGCCGGATGTTGACTATTCGGCTGTCACTAGCCAGGCAAATCAGCATGCTGCGGGCTATCTGCACAAGTGACTCCAAGGGGCTCCCTGCCTCCATCTCCACTGTATACTGCCATGGTTCTTGCAGGTCATCTGCCTCGTCTTCCTCATCTCCATCTACCTCCTCAAGCTGCTCCTGCTCCTCCTCTCTTGTTACCTGGGTAGAAAATCCACTCATCAGACAATACTTCTGCTCCAATGTCTTCCTCCTCCTCCTCCAGTTCAGTCCCCACCAGACTCATGTGGCCGCGAGATGTAGTCGCCACGTCAGACAGTCCCCTGCCCATACAGATTTTTCAGCATCTGTTCCAGGACATGAAGCAGTGAAATGACGTTATTCATCCCGTAGTCCTGGCGTCTGACAAATAACGTGGCCACCTCGAATGGCCTCAACAAACGGCAGGTGTCACGCATGAGCTGCCACTGGCTGACATCAAAGTTACACAGGGGAGTACTCCTGTCCGTTACACAGTTTCCTGGCCATTTTCAGAATCTTCTGAAGATCGGTGGAAGACTTCAGGAACCTTTTCACTACCAGATTGAACACATGCGCCCTGCATGGCGCATGGACCATCCCTCCTCGGTGCAGCACGGACACCATGTTACTCCCATGGTCCGTCACCATGGTTCCGAGTTGCAGTTGGTGCGGGGAAAGCCACACATCGATTTCTTGCTGCATGACGCAGAGCATTTCCTCCCATGTGTGACTTCGTTCGCCGAGGCAAGCCAGATGTAGAACTGCGTGACATCGCCGTGCCCTACACATGTGGTATGATGGAGCAGTACTTGTGGAGGCTGAGATGGTGGTGGTGGTGGAGGAGGAGGAGGCGGACATTGACACAGGAGCCGCAGTTTGACAACGTGGAGGAGAAAGCGCCGTCTCTTGTCCAAGTTGTTGGTGTGCCTGGGCAGGAAGCACAATCACCCAGTGGGCCATAAAGGACATGAACTGGCCCTGACCATAGTTACAGCTCCAGACGTCCACGCTGCCGTGCACCTTGGAACAAACCGATAAGCTCAAGTACTGGCCCACCTTCTGTTCTACATATTTATGAAGTGCTGGTACTGCCTTTTTGGAAAATAAATTATGGCTTGGAACTCTCCACCTTGGCTTGGCACAAGCCATTAGTTTTCTGAACGGTGCAGAGTCCACCATTTGTAAAGGGAGCGACTGCAGTACCAACAACTTGGATAGGAACACGGTCAGCTTCTGCACCTTAGGATGGTTGGACGCATACTGTTGTCTCTTTGCGATCGCCTTGCTGAACGACTGCTGGCGCCATGAGTAGCGAGGAACAGGAGCATCTGGACCGGGAGATGATGTCAAAGAGAAACAGCTCCCTTCTGCAGAGGTGGTGGAGCCTTGACTGGCTGCAATGGCATGCGTGCCACTGGGCGCTGCTGCTGCTGTTGCTGCGGCAGCAGGATGGACCACCACATCTGAGCCACGTTTCTCCCAGGCCACCGGATGGTGACGCTGCATGTGTTGACGCAGGGCCGTGGTGCCAACGTTAGCTCCCTGGCCACGCTTCCCTTTCTGCCCACAGATTCTACATATACCCATATTCGGCTCCTCCGGTGTCTTAGCAAAGAACTGCCACACCGCCGAGTATCGGATTTTACCGCCAACGCTCTGCACTGAGTGACTACTACCGCCGCTGCCTCGCTGAGCCCCTGTGCTGCTACTTTCTTGGACCCGCAAAGCGGGTTTTTTACCCCGTGGCCGCTTGGCTCCCGACCTCACAATGCTGCTACCCTGCTGACTCACTGCCACACAACCCACTTGCTGGCTGCGCCGCTGCCTGACGCGCAAGCTGACGCCCTCTTCTCCTGACGATGATGAAGCCCTTGCCTCACCCGGCTCCCAAGTGCGGTCGGCTACATCATCATCTATTTGTGTTTCATCGTCACTGCTGTCCTCATCACCGGTCTTGGTATGCAGAGGCTGACCCCTCACAACATTTCCTCCCATGCCACTCTCCACATCTATACCTTGCCGCCTACTGCAAGAAGCAGGGGATATTGGCCCCATTTCTTCGCTGCCAAGTAGCTGCTGACTGCCCTCCTCAAATTGTTCATCCTCGATATATATATTGGCGCTGAGCCCAGACCACATAGTAGATCTCTGGCTAAGGGAACCGGATGGGACAGAGGCAGGTTGAGGACAGGTGAGGGCCGCTGACCCGCTCCCGGGCCATGCCAACTCATGGTTGTGTCTGAGGTTCCCACCGACTCTTGGCTGGGGTTGTCAGATGTCATCTGGGAGGAAGTGGATGACCTTGTCAACCAATCAAGATCCCTTGGGTTGCTGAACAACACACGGCCGCTAGATGACAGCGGCAGTTGTGGCCTCACTGAGTGACCCCTGCTGCGACGTCCCCTTGCTGTGCTGCGACCTGGGCCTAGAATGTTTGTGCCTCTGCCACTCGCAGGTGAAGAGCCTGCCACCTCTCTGTCTGACATACTGTTTGTTCTAAAATGTACAGACACTGTTTGATGAAGATATCTGTATATGATAAATACACACCCTGTATTTGACTCCAAATGAACCCACTAAGAAGCTTGGGTAACCCTTGGATATAAATTGCGCTCCACAAATGGGCAGGAAAAATTGACTTGTATGTGCCGTTTAAAAACTCTGTGTATTTTACTGAATATAAAAGCACAAACAGGCTTAATTAACCTTCGGATATGAATTATGCTACAGAATTTATTCTGTGGCGGTGAAAAACAAAGTTTCTTTTACTGAGTACAACTGCAGAACAACGCTTAATTAACCCCTGGATGTAAATTGCGCAAAAGAATTGAGCAGCCAAAAACTTCCAGCTTTGTAGCGTGTTACAATGGCGTGTATTTTACGCTACACAACAAGAGGAAAACTTGTAATTAACCTTCGCTTGTGAATTATGCTACAGGAAAAATGTATTTTTTGGCGGTGAAATAAACGTTTTCTTTTAGTCACCACAGCAGCAGAACAACGCTTAATTAACCCCTGGATGTAAATTGCGCAAAAGAATTGAGCAGCCAAAAATGAAGTGGTATTTGTATTGTAAAAACGCTGTTTCTTTAAATGAATACAACAGGAACAGGCTTAGATAACCCTTGGATATTCAATGTGCTGTGAGCAGATAGCATTAAAATGTATATGCAGCTGCACTGGACGCACACTGGACTTCAGATCCAATACCCCACAAAATCAGAAATAGAACGTTAAGAGAAGCAGTCTCTGAGACAAGCTGAGACACCCCACAAAAATCGCTGTATAAAAATGAGTTCTTTAGTATCAGCTATCATAAGCAGCCGTGGCAGCACCTTCCCTAATCAGTACAGTGAGAGCGGTATGAGCTCCCAGCGTCGCGCCCGGACTTATATAGTGCGGTGACGTCACAGAATCCCGCCGGTCTCTGATTGGCTTCATCTCTGCACATATCATGCAGGCTATGCCCTTCTTCCTCCCAGAGTTCTTTGCCCCATGTAACGCCATGTGCTCGCAGCCATTTTGTCAATCAAAAGCACACTTCGTTCACGCGAAGTACCCCAAAGTTCGACTTCGTTCCGAACCGAAGTTTTCCTGAAATTAGAAACGAATTCCACTTCGTTAGAATCAATTCGCCCATCTCTAATCATTTCCTGCTGCATATTATCTTGTTAGCAGCAAAACGGTGCCTTCTGAGTAAGTGGCTGGATGAGGACGTGCCCACATTACAGGAAGTATGGGCACAAGAAAATGTTACTTACATATGGAGCAATTAGAACCAGAATTTGCCAAAACCTCCAAAACTGAGCATCTTTTTATGAAATGGGGCCCTTTTCTGGAAATATTCTTGAAAAAAGAGGAAATGGTTCAATTTGTAACCCCTTTCCATCATACCAAGTGGTTCATGGAAAATTATCCAGCTGGCACTTTGGGGATTTTTAAACTCTAGACCATTGGGAGAGAATTTTTTTTTCCCTTTTTTGTAGGGGATTTAGAGATTACTAGGCCTGGAGAGCTATATTTAAAACCCTATGTACTAGTTTTATTGATATGTGATTCATATAATGGACAGTAAAAGTGATTCACCAAGTGCACTTTAAGTTGTTTATATGTTGTTTGCAACTTTTAGTCTGCTTTGTAAGGCTAGGGTAAAATCTGGTCATGAGACATTGTATCAATCATGTTCATTTAAGCATTGGTTTCTCAACAAAACTTTTCATAGGACAAAGCTTTAATATAATATCTGATATGTATGATGTACACTTTCATGATTATTTCTTATATTACCCTTATGTTTCTGTATGTTCTTTTGGAAAATCTCAATAAAATTATAGTTAAAAAATTATAGACTGTTCATGTCTTTGCCAGTAAGCAAACTTACAATATCAGCAAGGGATCAAAGAATCATTTCCTTCACTGTATATTTAAAGTACTGTAAATTTAATACCACCACCAAATGTAAATGTATTATACAGCAATGGAAAGCCCTTTATGGGTCTTCCTACAGTTAACATTAATTCACTAAATTAATTCATTAATTAATTCACTACGTAGGTAATAAATGTATGATCAGTGTAGGGCCCCTCACGATCACTAAAAGTAATTAAGAATGTGCCCTGCTATTCTACTCTGTATCTTTGAGACTGACAGAAGCTACCAAGTACATTACTACTTCTGTCAACTTCATAGATATTTAATGAAGTGGCAGAGCCCTGAAACGACCACGGCTTTGTTCAAACTTGTACTTACTGGGGTTCTGATTTATGGGATGCTCAGTGATCCTGTGGATGAGTCATGATTATTGATTGCAGGAAAATCACTTTTAGGCATTTTTACTTGTGTTGAAGTTATTTGTAATCTATGCATTAAACAATTATTGTTCTCTTGATACATATTTTAACAGGATGTATTACAAGAAATAAAAGTTAGCTTTCAAAAAGAATCATATTTGATTTATTGAAGAAAGTGTAAAAGTTCAAATGATTTCATAGCAAATTAAATATTTAAGCCTGATCATTAAACTAACTTTCAAAAATGATATGCAATGTGTCCACAACAGAACTACGTGTTATATATGAGTAATAGCTTGAATTTGAAGTGGAGGTATAATAGCTAAAATATGATGAATGATTTATTATTTTTGAGTAAGTGTCCTTATTGCTACTATGCACATCAAATAAGATCTTGGTCAAATTGTTTCTGAAGGCAATAGATTTGAGTGTAATGAGCCTTTATCTCCCGACATTTTTATAACAGTACTGTTGGATGATATAGTGTATACTTCATAAATATCACTGAAGCAAGTGATATTTAAACAACTGAATTTCTACGAAATAAAAGCAGACTTTGATTGAAAAACACAGTGAAGGTTCAGTCTTCTAATTGTTTCATAGCTACAATATTAGTCTCTCTCTTACTGAAACTAGTAGTTTACATACACTATATAAAAAGACCCATATGCATGTTTTTCTCACTATCTGACATGAAATCAGAATAAACCTTCCCCGTTTTAGGATAATTAGGATGACCAAAATTATTTATATTCGCCAAATGCCAGAATAATGTATGACTATCCTTGTGGATAATGATATGACTATCCTTGTGGATATCCTTCTACAAGCTTCTCACAATAGTTGGTAGGAATTTTGGCCCAATCCTTCTGACAGTACTGGGGTAATTGAGCCATGGCTGTTGGTCGCCTAGCTCGCACCTGCTTTTGCAGTTTTGCCCATAAATTTTCAATAGGATTGAGATCAGGGTTTTGTGATGGCCACTCCAAAACATTGACTTGGTTAGTCTTAAGCCACTTTGTAACCAGTTTGGCAGTATGCTTCAGGTCATTTTCCATTTGGAAGACCCTTTTCAACGCAAACTTTAACTTCCTGTCTGGCGTCTTGGAATTTTGCTTCAGTATTGCTGTATAATCTTCTTTCATCATGATGCCATCTATTTTGTGAAGTTCACCAGTCCTTCCTGAAGCAAAAACAACTCCACATAATGCTGCCACCCCCGTGTTTCA
This sequence comes from Phyllomedusa bahiana, assembly GCA_025379985.1. Classification (NCBI taxonomy): domain Eukaryota; kingdom Metazoa; phylum Chordata; class Amphibia; order Anura; family Hylidae; genus Phyllomedusa; species Phyllomedusa bahiana. The sequence continues at coordinate 6,719 of JAODAL010058951.1, read as the reverse complement.
TGGTGGGGGCAGTTAGACTTCCAAGCTTCTCCCTTTTCCTCCAGATGTAACGATGGTCATTATTGCCAAACAGTTCAATTTTAGTTTTGTCCGACCACAGGACATGTCTCCATAAATGTAGGTCTTTGTTCCTGTGTACATTTGCAAACATTAATCTGTGGATTAATGACACAATCTTACCAGCTTCCGCCAGCCCCTTCACAAGGTCTTTTGCTTTTTTCTTGGGAGGATATGCACATGTCAAAGCACATTTATCTCTGAGACACATAACTCATCTCCTTTCTGATCCGTTTGATAACTGGACGTTACCATCGTGTTTTTACTTGCATATAATTGTTTGTAGAGATAAATGAGGCACCTTTAGGTATCTGAACATTGCACCCAAGGATAATCCAGACTTGTGCAAGTCCACAATTCTCTTCCTGATATCTTTGCTGATTTATTTAGACTTTCCCATGATGTTACACACAGAAGCAGTATGTTACTGGTGTGAATTGAATTACACCCACAGATGTGTCTCTAATTAACTCAGATGTTACCAATAAACCAGAGGGTTCCAAAGACATGACATCATCATATGGGCTGTCCCAAATTGTTTAAAGTCATAGTTATTCTAGTGTATGTAAACTTTTGACTTTGCAGAAAGTAATACAAATGCCTTAAATATTTCTCTCTCTCATTATTCTGGTATTTGGCAAATATAAATAATTTTGGTAATCCTAATTGACTTAAAACGGGTAAGGTTTATTCAGATTTTATGTCAGATAGTGAGAAAAACATATTTATGTGTCTTTTTTATAATGTATGTTAACTTCTGGGCGAGATTATGGTGTCCTTACACTATACTATATGCACACATAAATAAAAATATATAGTAAGGGACACCCTAATCTCGCCCTGGTTTGCCCTGCCTAGACAGAGCACTTGCCCAGAGAAGAGCAACCCTTTTCCTGAATAATTCCTTGAAAAATGGGTGACAAACAAACAGAGAATAAACAGAAGACAAGCAAGGAACAGACGACAAAAAGAGAATGGTCAAACAGGCCGACGTCACACCAGGAGAATATGCAGTAACAAAGGATAAGACAAGAGAGCAACCATAAAGACAATCTGAAATCCAAAAACCAGCAAAATGAAACAGTAGAGCAAAAACAGAAGCTAGGACACAGAAATCACCAGCAGGTCCAGGAAGACAATAAGAGGTTTAAATTTCCTACCCCAGCCAGGGATTGGCTCAAGTGCTTAACACACTTTAAAGGGCCAGCAGCACAGTCCTAACCTAAGTATATATTATATATATATATTTATATAATATATAATCTATATTATATATATATTTAATAATTTTTATATATATATATATATATATATATATATATATATTATATATATATATATAAATTTATACGTCATATATATATATTACTATATATATATTATATAATATAATATATAATATCAAGATAATATCTGAAAAATCTGTATGGATTAGTGAGTCCTCTGGACCACTGCAAGTGATGGCATAAGCCACACCAGAGAGAGGAATTTAAGTAGGTCCCAGTATTCACCAGAGCCCGCCACAAGGCAGGTTGGGTTTGCTGTGGTGGAGGTCTTACCAGGTTGCTACCCCTGAAACAACTTGCTTGCGGTGGCAGTGGAGGGGCAGTGTGCTACAGGATCATAGAGCAAACTCATCGTCGGGGAAAGGCAGGAAGGTCAGGACAAGCGACAAAGGTTCATGGTAATGGAATGGAGGCAAATGATACGATACACGGTTTAACTAAGGAAACAACTGGGAAAGCAAGGCACTACTGATCTGGCACGAGATAGAGGAAAAGGCAGGGTTAAATAGGGTAAGCACCAGTCGAAGACCAATCTAGCAGACTTGCCTCGTGAGCGCTTCCAAGATAGGGCTGCGCGAGACAGCCTGAGGGCAGAGATGAGATGAGCGAGATGAGATGAGTAGCTGGGAACAGGAATAGCACTGCAGGTGCCCCCATGACCCAGCATGTGGATTACGGTTGGGGTACATGTGTGCCTGCAACCCGTAGCATGGTACAACAGTACACCCCGCTCTTTGGCCTCCCCCTCTTTCTTGACTGCAAAAATTTCAACACCAACTCACAGTCCAGGATGTTGTCCTCTGGCTCCTATGACCTTTCCTCTTGCTGAAATTCCTTCCAGTCGATGAGAAAATATCACTTCCCCTTGACAGTTTTTGTGGCCAAGATCTTTCACCGCAAAAACATTGGTGGTATCAGCTTCATGCGAAGGGGAGATGATTTTCTGAGAAAATCAGTTCAGGACTAGCAGTATCACAGGGAGACGTGGAAGGAGTTCAGGACGTGCATTGTAGGAGGAAGTCGGAGCTTTAAAGCCATCAGGTTGATGCGTTTCAATACCTCGAATGGCCCCAGGAAGTGAGGGCCCAAAAATTGGCAATCTGAGCTGGATGTAATTTGCTGACAACCACACCTTGTTTTCTGGAGCAAAGATTGGGGGGTGACTCCTATTTTTGTCTTCTTGGGCCTTCATGCAAATAGTCGCTCGTTGCATGGACTGGCGTGTCTTATCCCAGATGGTTGTTAGGATCCGAACTAGATCCTCCATGACTAGATCCTCCATGGCAGGAACCTCAGAAGACGCAGACAGCGAGAGTGGTGAGCGGGGATGCTGTCCATTAAGAATACAGAAGGGAGAGGTGCCGACAGCCTCTGCTTCCACAGAGTTGTATGAGAAATCTGCCCATGGTAACAAGCTGGCTCAGTCATCTTGACGTGCTGAAACAACCCGGCGCAAGTAGCTGCCCAGGACCTGATTTACTCTCTCTACTTGCCCATTTGTCTGAGGATGGTAGGCCAAGGAAAAGAGGGCAGAGGAGGTGCCAGAACTTTGAGATAAATTGGACCCCCGGTCCGAGACAATAAGCCAAGGAAGTTCAGGCAGACGAAAGATGTGTTGGAAGAAGAGGCTGGCAAGGCATGGAGCAGAGGGCAGGCCCGGCAGAGGAATAAAGTGTCATATTTTTGAAAAACAGTTACTGACCACACTAGCAATGGTATTACCGGAGGAGAGAGGAAGATCCATGACAAAGTCTATAGCCATATGGGTCCATGGGCTATTGGGGATGGGTAGAGGCTGTACCATTCCTGCTGGCTTGAAGCAAGGCGACTTGTTATGGGCACAAGTGGTACAAGATTCAACAAACTCTCTAACATCCTTAACAAGATTGGGCCAGCAATAAAAATGAGATATTAAAGAACAAGATTCTTGCAACCCAGGATATCTGGCAATTCAAGAGCAGTGTCTGCATATTGGCATCTTCCTTCGGAGAGCGGAGCACATGTACGTCTTGCCCGGAGGGGTACACCCCCCGTGTGTCCACAGAATCCGCAGAGATCAGGTGTTCAGGGGAAATGATATGCAGAGGAGCTTGTTCTTCCCCTATAATGTCAGAGGCTCGGGAAAGCACATCCGCCTTGACATTGTTCTTCGCATGGTGAAAATGAATTAGGAAATTGAACCAAAGAAAAGGGACCATCGGACTTGGTGCGGGTTTAAACATTGGGCTATCTGGAGATACAGGAGGTTTTTGTGGTCAGTGTAGATATTGATTTCCCTCCATTCTTTCAAGGCCAATGTGATGGCCAGTAATTCCTAATTCCCAATGGTGTAATTCTTCTCTGCGGAGGAAAATGTAAGGACCACACCGGCTCCTACTGAAGAGGCATCGACTTCTAAGAAAAATGACTTCTCAGTATCTAGCCAGGAAAGCACGGGTGCAGAGGCAAATACCGATTTCAGCCTAGAGAAGGCTTCTTCAGCCGCTGGTGGCCATAGCTTTGAGTTGCCATTCTTCTTGGTGAGTGCCATCATTGGTGCCACCACCATCGAGAAGTGTGGTATGAATTGCCTATAATAGTTAGCAAAACCCAGAAACCGCTGTATGGCCGAAGAGTGACGGGCCACGGCCACTGCCGGATGGCAGACAATTTAGCGGGGTCCATCTGCAGACCTTTGTCTGAGATGATGTAAATGAGAAGCGAGAGGCTGTTCTGGTGGAAGAGGCACTTCACTAGCTTGACATAGAGGCGATTACTTCGAAGGCACCTCAGAACCTGGCGTACATGAACCTGGTGGGACTCTGGATTGAGCGAGCAAACCAAGAAATTATCCAGATAGAAAACAACACAGGTGTAAAGGAAGTCCATATGTAGTTGACGAATTTCTGGAAGACTGCCGGTGCGTTACAGAACGCATAACCAGGTACTCAAAGTGCCCATCACGAGTGTTGAAGGCCATCTCCCACACGTTCAGTTAAGGATCCAAATGCGTTTGTATGCTCCCCGCAGATCCAGTTTGGAAAAAATCTTGTCTATCAGTTCAGTAATCAACGGCAAGGGATAACGGTTCTTTATGGTTATCTTATTGAGACCACAGTAATCAATATATGAATGTAGGGAGCCGTGGAGGAGGGGGCACATGCAACAGCCTGTAGGCAGAGATCGAAGAGCGAAGTGAGGTGAGTAGCTGGGACTGGGACTAGTGCTGCAAGTGCACCCATTACCAAGCATGTGGATCACGGCCCAACCCACTGTGGCGGTTAGTACGTGTTCGCCTGCAGCATGGGTAACGGGGCCACTCGTAACAATGTATATTTGGAAAACATTCTGAATAGTATAAATTCCTTTAAAATTAGGAGTGTTTTTTTTATCAGTTAAAGCAAATGAACAGAGGAGAAACCAAAATTAAATTAATATTTGGGGTGACCACATTTTCCTTTAAAAACAGTCAAAACAGGTACACTTGCAGAATTTTTTTAAAGAGATCTTGGCGGTAGGGGGCAAAACATCATTTCCTAGGGTCTATGACTTGTTAACCATATGGCAATTGTCCCTATTGATTAGTTTTATAGTTGAATTACATCACATTGCTGACTCACATTTTAATTAACTAATCACTAGGTGCAGAAACACATGCTGGACAACGTTAGATCAAGTAAGACAAAAATAATGCAAAAAAATAAAAAAAAACACAGATGCGAAAATGCATGTGAATACATTATATTAAAGTAAATTACTGATACACTTAACATGTAAATTTGAGGTTCTTATCATGCATTTTGATTACATTGTTTGAGCCCATCTGCCAGCAACAGGTCAAATTTATTTAAGATTGATTCCTACTCTAAGCAGATTTACCTTTATTGAGTCTATGGGTGACATTTATGAACAGGTCATTTTCACTGTGAGCATTCTGTCTTTTTTCCCTATGTATGGCATGTAATTTGGGCATGTTTGGTGCACTGTGAAACTTTGTAATGCACCAAACATGTGAGGAGGGGGGGTGGGGGTACGTGTTGAACCACATTTTTAACATTGGACACGTTTTGAAATGTGGGATTGCAAAACTAGGCGTATAATTGCTTGAACAGTCAAACTGGTTTTAATCTAGTCTGCCAGAGCCTGAGTGTTTGTAGTGGAACTAGATTTGCCATTAGGGCATAAAATGTCCCTTTTCTCTCAACTTATAAGAGTAAAATAATAAAAAGTAATTAATGATAATTGTCAAACTATATAAAATAAAATTGTATAAATTTCATGATCTATTATATAATATAAAGTTATATCATATCCGAAAAATATAAAATGATCTCCTAAAAAATGTATTTAAAATTAATATAATCTAACATTAATTTTAAATTAAATAATATAAATTAATTAAACCAATATAGCAGCTACCAAAAATCCCATTCTCAAAGGTGTATTTATAGCGTTAACGCAGTGTTATCATTGATTACAAACACATCATAGAGGGCTAGAAATAAAATAAAAGGTGTTAGAACAACATGTCAGTGAATAGAAACTATGGTAGTGATTGTGAATGTTGCACCACAAGTCTCAACAAGACCTGTGGTGTGCCGGCTATTGCTGTACCGCAAATTCACGTTTGGCACATTACTAAGGTACGCTATGAGCCAAACAGATGTGAGGTGCCTCGAACCTTAGTTGCCATTTATGATCACTAGTGATGAGAGATTGTGTCAACTATCGTTATCGAGCCGATAATTGTCATGCCGATAGTCGACAGCAGGGGCGTTGCTAGGGTCCTAAAACATCCGGGGCTCGGGCCCTTTGTGTTTTTCCCGTCTCATTGTGAACTGCGGATGTTTCTTACAGAGAAAAACCTTCTGTTCCTGTCACTAATTTCTGCCATCCCACACAGATCCCGTCCATCTCCTCAGCAGTCACTGTACAGTAAAAATCACCAATGACAAATTTACTTTTTCAGAACTTCTCACCTTCATATACATGGAGCAAATCTACCAGACAAGTGATTGTGACTAGAGATGGCCGAATTTCTCAAAAATTCGGTTCGGTCACTTCGCCGAATTTTCCGACCAAATTCGTTTCGGTCCGAATTACTTCGGCACGAATCACGTTAAAAAACAGCTATTTCCCGGCTGCCCAGAGCCTGCAGGGTGCTGTAGAACGTTGTGCCATGCTTAAATATGCAGAGGGCGCTTGGTTTGGTCTTCATACAATGTTGTGTTTTAGTATGACACGCACATGACTGCCGCCGCTCTTTGAATCGCTTCACTATAAAATTCCTGGGCACTTAAGAGGGCAAAACTGACCCAAAAACTCAAGGGAATGTAGCCCGATAAAGTCATGCTGCGAAAGCTGGAAAAAAAAAAGGAGAGTCAGGGGGGCAACATT
>JAODAL010058950.1:0-21787 GCA_025379985.1 Phyllomedusa bahiana | reverse complement strand
AAAATTTCCTAGCTAACTACATAAAATTTTCAAACCCCTAATAAAAATAAATTGGAAAGGATCACAGCTAATAGTAAGGGGTTTTCTCTTGAGAAATAGATAATTTCGCTGAGCTTTTTGGCACAGGCAGAACGAGGTCCTTCCCTATGAGACGCTGAGAGACACTGAGGCTGAAACGGGAAAACGCTTTTCTTGAAAACGGGGCATGTGTTTTTTTCCACCAATCGAAAACCATACCATCCAGTCATGAGTCGCCACAACCCCAACCTTGCTCTATTCTGAAAATTGATTTCGGGCCCGCCAAAATTACAGGGCCCCCGAAAAAGGGGCGATCTTAATAGATGATGCACAGTTTTTAAACCCTTTAAATTTATCGCATGATTGGAAATTTCGATCAAATAAAAACCTTTCCCGATTTCAACTTTGTCGATAAAAATCGCTCAACACTATTTTTCCCATTTTTTTTGGGCCAGCAGACTTGATAGGAATTGAAATTGTCCCTTTTTTTTCATTTCTATTGCAATCACTGCGTTTTCAGTTTTCCCAAAAACCGGATAACTTATCCCTAAAAATTTTAAATAGTTTTTTTGAAGTTGTGGTTTTTTGCCGCAAAGCGCTCAGTTGTAGCAAACTGTGTTATACAATTTGATTTTAAAATTATGCGTGTTGTAGGGGGTGCGGGGCCGCCATATTAAATCCATAAAAAATTGAAATACTTTGTGCAGCCCTTGGTTTTTTTGGGCATCGAGCTTCAGTTTTTACGAAAATTTGTTTTATAATATTTGATTTTTAAAATTACGCCTGATCAGTGGTTCAAAGGCCGCCATATTTAACCCCATGTAAAATTTAAATACTTTTATTGCGTCAATGCGTCTGTTTGGCTCGAGATGATTTTGTACCACTTTGTTTTATACAGATTTGTTTGAAAATTTTACGCCGTTGGATGGTGCGAAGGCACCCCAATTAATCAATAAAATGTAAAAATTTATTGCTCCTTGCGTCTGTTTGTTGCATAGATCTCATTTGTACACATTTGTGTTATACTATTCCTTTTTCCTAAAAATATGTTCAAAGACTACTTTTTCGGCATTTTTTAAAATCTGTGGGTCATGCAGGTTTGGGGGTCAGCTGCGGTACAGGAAGGTATATTAAATTCCATTCCAACAAAAAAGGGTCATTCAAGACTCTTTTTTCCCATTTTTTAATCTGTGGGTAATGGGGGGTTTTGGGGTCATGTGCGGGTCAGGACAGGCATAGTAATGTCTAGTTCAACAAAAATGGGGTTCAAAATCCCTTTTTTCCCCGACTTTTTTAATCTGTGGGTCATGCAGTTTTAAGGGCCCGCTGTGGTACGGGGACAGGTATAGTAATTCCGTTAAAACAAAAAAGGTGGTTCAAAGACTCCTTTTTCGGGCACTTTTTAACTGTGGGTCATGCGGGTTTTGGGGGTCTGTTTCGGTCCGGGGACAGGATAGTCAAGTCAGTTCAACTAAAAGGTGTTCAAAAGACTACTTTTTCCAGTTTTTTTAATCTGTGAGTCATGCGGGTTTTGGGGTCATGCTGTCGTACAGGACAGGGATAGTCAATGTCCAGTTCAACTAAATGAAATGAAAAACAATAATCATTATTGGTATAAGCCATTTTCAAAGTTATATAGCAAGGGAATTACGTAAAAGCTTATTACTTCTTTCTGCTGCCTCCAGTGCCAGGTGTAGTTGGAAAAATCATTAATAATATAACAATCTAAGGGAGAACTTTGTGTGGTAATAGTAACCTATCCCTATGATGCATTCTGAAATCAAACAAATCCATTTCTCCAGGTATCAGCTGATAACTGGTCTATATAGACAAACAGAACAAATGGAAAAAAAGCAATGACAGTCTTGATTCCAGTGGAGCAATGCGAAAGGTTAGAAAAGTCCACTGTTCTTTTATAATAGACAGTCCTATGTGGCTACACACTGGGGAAATATTGTTCAAATCATATCAACAATAAATGCCTACCAAAGAAAGAAATGGTCTTTGTCAGTTTAGTGATTACAGCACATTCATTCGCTTTATCCAGTTGAGCTTCATATGCTATGTTGACAACAACAGCATGTATACTTTCTAAGTTTGGGTAAAAAGAAGAAAGATAGTAAAGGATGTTTAATTTTTTTTATACTAAAATTATATTGCAGGTACAGATAAAATGGAACTCTTTAATCCATACTTGCAGGGGCATAACTAGAGATCATAGGGCCCATTGGCAAAATGGGATGAGCCCCTATCACATAATGGCAGGAAAAATTGAAGGTATGTACATTAGCCACAAATATCAGAGAAAAACCCCTATGTAGGCTTGATAGCACAAAGCCACCACTTTGTGTCTTGCAAAAGGAAAAATTTATATATATATATATATATTTTATAATAATATAATTTTTTAAAATATATTTATATATGTCAGTCTGACTGTTGTCAGTCCCATCAGCTCTGTAGGATCTGTAGTTCTTGATATATTAACATAAAAATTGGAAAGTTGGTATTGAATATATCCTTTTGGATGGTGGCAGTAAACACTACAGCTCATTCCACACAAAAAATCTAATTCTAAAAGCTCTGTCAGTTGGTCTTTAATAGTGTTGAGCGATTAAGTTGACCATCGACATCGGTCGATGGTCGATAGTCGACCATCATCGACAAGATAGTCGATAGTGAGTGGTCGATTAGGGCGATGACCTTAAAGTCTATTGGGAGAGCAAAACCTTCATTTTTTCAAAACAGGGTGGGAAGAGGGAATTAACATCCCAACAGCAAAAAAGGGTCTGTAATCTTAGGCAACAATTTTTGGGATAAAAAAACACAAAAAAAAATTCACACACCCTTCATATCCCTGTTTGTACCCCAGCATGACCCTTAAACCCGCATCACCCACAAATTAAAAAGTGCCGAAGGCAGTTGATTTTAAACCCTCATTACTTGAACTGGGCATTGAATATCCCTGTCTGGAACTAGAAGCCCCAAACCTGCATGACCCCCAGATTTAAAAGTGCGGGGGAAAAAGGAGTTTTCAACCACCATTTTAGTTTCAATGGACTTGACTAACCTGTCCTGGGGCCCCAGATGAGCCCCAAAATCTGCATGACCCCCAGATTAAAAAGTGCCGGAAAAAAGGGTCTTTCAACCACCATTTTAGTTTCACTGGACATTGAAATCCGTCCCGGGGCCACGCATGAGCCCCAAACCTGCATGACCCCCGATTAAAAAGTCCGGAAAAGGGGTCTTTTCAACACCATTTAGTTGAAAATGGACTTGACTATATCTGTCCTGTACCCAGAATACCATTAAAACCTGTCTGATCCCCAGATAAAAAGTGCGGGGGAAAAAAGGGGTCTTTCAACCACCATTTTGTTGATGGACATTGACTATAAACCTGTCTGGGGCGCGTATACCCTTAAAACTGTCTGAATCCAAAATTAAAAATGCCGGGAAAAGGAGTCTTTGAAACCCCCCATTTTAGTTGAATTTGGGCATTAAATATATCTGTCCTTACCGCAGAATGACCATTAAAAAAATGTTGACCCACAGATTAAAAAGTGCCCGGAAATAGGGTCTTTTAACCACCATTTTTTTTTCACTTTGGGGCATATACTGTCCCCCGTCCTGGGGAGCGCTTGCCCCTCCGTAAGATGCGGCCAATTGAGTTCACTTGGAAATACTGGTGGGTTAAACGTCCTGTTCCCTCCCGGGCCCTTTTTTTGGGCATTTTTTTCTTTTTTTTACTCAACGTGCTGGATGAAATTGTCTCGTACTTTGTTCTCTGTCCGTGCTCCATACTCCATTTTCCTCGAATACCTAATTGGTCAAGTTTTTGTACCTCCCTTTTACAATTCAGAGGAATTTTTTTACCGCTATTTTGTACATGCATGGTTTTTTATAGTTTAATTTAAAAAAACATTTTTTTAAAAAAGGGTGGGGGCCCACCTGTCTTTGTTTCTCTTTTTTTTAATTGTCTTAAATGGGTTGCTCAAAACAGGGTTTATAGCTATGTTAAAAGATCTTGCAAAAACAAGTATTTTGCAATTTTGTGTTCATTATAGTGTCCTACCCTTTTTGGGGTTTTTTGGACGCACCATCACCCTTGAGCCATTTGAAATTGGAAGAACAAATGTCTGTTAGAAACAACATTTTTTTTATAATAGGACCTGTAGTATAGCTGCATTTCAAAGCAAAATGCCGCAAAATTCAAAGCATGACCCTTGAGCCACTTTGGACAATTGTGAAGAACAAATGTCTGTTAGAAACAAAAAATTTTTATAATAGGACCTGTAGTATTGCTGCATTTCAAAGCAGCATGACCCAAAAAATTATAAAAATGACTTCTCAGCCACTGTTAAAAATTGTGAGGGAGAAATGCCACTTAGAAGCCACATTTCTGTTCCAAAGGACCATGATTATTGCTGTATCTCACAGCTACATGACCCCAAAAAATTATAAATATGACTTCTCAGCCACTATTAAAAATTGTGAGGGAGAAATGCCACTTAAAAGCCACATTTCTGTTCCAAAGGACCATGATTATTGCTGTATCTCACAGCTACATGACCCCAAAAAATTATAAATATGACTTCTCAGCAACTATTAAAAATTGTGAGTGAGAAATGCCACTTAGAAGCCACATTTCTGTTCCAAAGGACCATGATTATTGCTGTATCTCACAGCTACATGACCCAAAAAATTATAAATATGACTTCTCAGCCACTATTAAAAATTGTGAGGGAGAAAAAGACACATTACTGTTCCAAAGGACCATAATTATAGCTGTATGTCACAGCAACATGACCTCAAAACCATTGACAATGCGAAAACTTCAAAAGATAAAGTGAGTAAATGGAATACGGTGTTGTCATGAAACCTTGCTGTCTTTTACAGGCTCCTCACAGCAAAACCAGCAAAATGAACTGTTGGGAAAAGAGAAAAAAAATGCAGTAAGAAATGTTCATTTTAAAAAAAGTTTTCAAGACGACCATTTCTGTTTGAAAAGGAATGGGAAGGAGACCGGCAACTAATCGGGGACCTCGGCCATGGGGGCCACAACACCATCAGAGATCCATGCCTGATTCTTCTTGATGAAAGTCAACGATCCATATTATCTGTGGAAAGCCAGATGCGTTTGTCTGAAATGACTCCTCCAGCTGTGCTGAAGGTCCGCTCAGATATGACGCTGGCTGCTGGGCAGGACAACACCTCTATGGCATGGCGAACGAGCTCGGGCCATTCGTCCATTTTGGATACCCAGAAGTCTATTGGGTCCGGAACACATCCAAAAACATCGGTGTTGAGACGCAGATAGTCGTGCACCATGATCTTAAGCTGGTCTCTTTGTGTTGGATGTGTGCCCTGCATTGCATGCGTTGGTGAGGTGGTAAATAAAGATTGCCAGAGGTCACCCATTAGGCTTCTGCCACCTTGCCTGCTGCTGCTGTTGCCGCTACGGCTACTTGGCACTCTACTGCTGCCACGTCGCTGATGTTTTTCCACCGTGACATTTGGGGAACGTGAAGCAGACGCAACAGATGTCTCCAGTTGATCAATCAGCAAGGTCTCCATTTCCTGCATTTTACTCTCTATTTGGGTGGGTGGAAGGAAAGTGCTGAGTTTTGTTTGGTACCGGGGATCCAGGAGGGTGGCCACCCAGTAACTGTTGTTCATTTTGATGGCCTTAATGCGAGGATCAAGTTGGAGGAAATGGAGCATCCAAGCACTCATGTGAGAGATGGAGCCTTGATTTCCCAAGCCTCTGGGTCGAGGAGCACTAGCAAACTGATCTTCCTCATCTTCCTCCTCCGCCTAAAATTCGCGCCAACCTCTTTCCAAGGCAGGGACGTCGGTAACGTCGGTGTTTAGGAATACCTCCTCCTCCTCCGCTGCCTCCGGCACAGCTTCAACACAGCCCTGACTTGTCTGAGATGATGCACCCTGAGAGCTGATGCCCCAGCTTGCACTAGCTCTGGACCCCGAGCCACTGCCTAATGAAGATCGATGAAATTGTGAAACTGTCGGCCCTTGTGGATTTGACAGTGAGAAAGGCTCCGTGTCCACATCTGTGTCCATCTCCTCCTCCATCGCTGGCGGGACCTGATGTTTCAGAGTGTCCAACGATCGTTCCAGAACTAAGATCACCACAATGCTCATGCTGACAAGGGCATTGTCCGCACTGACCATTTTGGTGGCTTCTTCAAAACTGGCAAGGATGGTGCAGAGCTCTTTCACCTGCCTCCACTCTCGGTGGCTCAACACCCCGAGGTCCGCACCGCTGCTTGTCAGGCCATGTGTCACTTCGTACTGCGTAACGGCATTGCGCTGCTGCCACAATCGCTGGAGCATGTGGAGGGTGGAATTCCAGCGTGTTGCCACGTCAACAATGAGACGGTTGACGGGGAGGCCGAGCTGACGCTGCAACGCAGCCAGGCGGGACGAAGCAGGGTGCGAACGGCGGAAGTGCGAACTCAGACCTCGAGCCTTCCTCAGCAGGCAGTCCAGACCCGGTAGCTCTATAGAAATTTCTGGACGACAAGGTTCATAACATGTGCCAGGCAAGGGATGTGCTCCAGTCTACCGATCTTAAGGGCGGCCAGCAGATTTCGCCCGTTATCGCACACCACCTTGCCTGGCGCAAGGTTCTTGGCACCAGCCAGCACTCGGTCTCGTTGCGGAGAGCCGTCCACAGCTCCTGACCTGTGTGTGTACGGTCTCCAAGACAGATTAATTTCAACACGGCCTGGTTTGTCTGGGCACGTGATGCCACCAGAGGACCTTGGGGGAAAGAACCCTGCACCATCCCTGTGGTTTTGAAGAGCGTGTGCCGAGCCTGAGAGCCACCGTCACCCCCAGAGGCATCCACCCAGCTCACCCAGTGAGCTGTCACAGAGATATAGCGGCCTTGGCCCTGCTTACTAGTCCATGTGTCGAGGTCAGATGGACTTTTCCGGACACAGATGCAGACAACGCGCTTGAAATTTTAGATGACACATGGCTGGCCAGGGCAGGGAAGGCTTTTCTGGCAAAGAAATGCCTGCTCGGCATCTGGTTTTGGGGGCAGGCAAGGGCCATGACGTGGCGGAACCCATCTGAGTCCCGGAAAGGCAACATTTCCAAGGCCTGGCAATGCCGACATTCAGGCTTTTGGCTTTGGGATGGTTTGGGTTAAAGTGTTTCTTCTGCTCCCAACCTGGAAGACAGAAGGCTGGCTGCTAGACTGGCCACTGTACGGCGTGCAGGTCGTCAAACTGGCGGAAGGAGAAGGGGTAGGATGGGTCTCTGGTGCTGCTGGTGGTACTCGGGCGACGGTGGAGGCTGAAGCGGAGGCTGATCCCTGATCATGACTCCGAGAGACATGGGCAGCTGAGGAATGTTTGGTGGTGGTGGAGGAGGAGGAGGCGGAGACAGAGGGTGTGACAGTGGTTGGAGGCCCGGCGTCAGTCTGGCCTTTTATGGCCAAGTGTTGCCTCCATTTCAACTCATGCATTCGCTGCATGTGACTAGACATGTTGGTGGTGGTTAACCACCTAAGGTTCTTTCCTCTACTTATGCGTTTACGGCAAAGGCGGCATATGACCTCGCTGGGTGAATCAGAGGCTTGGTCAAAGAAGGCCCAGGCTTGAGAGGTCCTGGACCTTTTTGACGGCGATAAGCGAGGAGCGGGGTTTGCGCTGACCGTGGCTGGCGGAATCATATCTGCGGACTTCTGCGACCGCCCTCTCCCGTTTTGAGGCGGAACCCGTACTAACACTACCCCATCGTCTTCCTCCTCGTCCAGTGATGAAGCGCTCGCAAGCAAATTCTGCTGAAAAGACCACGTTGGATCCGCAATGTCATCATCATCATCATCAACACAGGTGACTTGGTCGTCCTGACATTCTGCATCCAGGAGCTGCGGGCTACAAGCAAGAGGGACTGCAAGGCGTTGCCGACCGCCCGGGATTTTTGCCGATTGACCGGCTTCCTTCTCCTTCTCTGATGGCATCAGTAACTGGGCGTCAGAGCAGAGAAAATCATCCTCTTTGGCCTCTTGATTTTTTAACATGCCTTCTGACCCCAACCGCATTTTGTCATCAAAGAGGTCTTCAGAAAATGGATTATCCACAGTGGTGGGTACACGAGTTGACATTTGGGCTGCTTCATGTTGGACGGATGCTGATGATGCTGATGACGACATTTGTGGCCGTGACTGGGAGGATGAGGAGGTAAGACTGCTGGATGCAGGTTGCATTAACCACTGAAGGACAGATTGGCGACGCTGTTCGTTACTGAGATTCACAGGGCCCTGACCCAGCGATGACAGGCCTGACGGTCCTGCAACTGACGATCAGCTGGCATGCGTGTTGTCGCCAGCACTGGAAGGAGCACCTTCTCTCGTACCTCTACCTCCATGTCCTACCCCCCTCTTTGCTCGCTTACCACCTGAATTTCGCTCCATGTTCAGAAATATAAAAATTTGAGAAGGTATGGAAGAGTTTTGGAAAGTCTCTTATTAAAAGACGGCAAATCACAGCTATTCTCAAATCCCTCAAATCAAAACAAAATTGCTGGATTCAAATTTAACTGCAAAGTAGATCTATCAACAAAGCTGGCCTGCGCCAAAGTGAAAAAACACGTATCTGAAATGTATTCGGATAATACAAGGTATTTTTGGCACCTATCAATTCACCTGTGGTGACTATAAAATTGCTGTATTCAAATTTAACTGCAAAGTAGATCTATCAACAAAGCTGGCCTGCGCCTAAGTGAAAAAACACGTATCTGAAATGTATTCGGATAATAAAAGGTATTTTTGGCACCTATCAATTCACCTGTGATGACTACAAAATTGCTGGATTCAAATTTAACTGCAAAGTAGATCTATCAACAAAGTTGGCCTGCGCCAAAGTGAAAAACATTTATCTGAAATGTATTCGGATAATAAAAGGTATTTTTGGTACCTAACCCAATTCACCTGTGGTGACTACAAAATTTCTGGATTCAAATTTAACTGCAAAGTAGATCTATCAACAAAGCTGGTCTGCGCCAAAGTTGAAAACACGTATCTGAAATGTATTCGGATAATACAAGGTATTTTTGGCACCTATCAATTCACCTGTGGTGACTATAAAATTGCTGTATTAAAATTTAAGTGCAAGCTGCCTCAATGAAAAAAGCGTAGTGCGCCAAAGTCAAAAAACACGTATCTGTTTATGTTTTTTGTATAAAAACAAGATTTTTTTGGGCACCTTTCATTTCACCTGTGGTGACTATAAATTGCTGGATTCAAATTTAAGTGCAAGGGGGATATATCAATAAAGGTGGAATGGGCAAAATTGAAAATGAACACCTATCTGAAATGTATATGATAATAAAAGTGGAGTTTTGCACCAACAAAAGAAACTGCAGTTACTAGAAAATGTGTAAACCTATAAGTTCAGGCTGCCCAATATCCAGGAAAAATTCCAATAGAAAACTGTTAATAATAAAGCATTGCAGTGCAATGTCTACACTAAGTCTTGGTGAAAATTTATCCAGTTTTCTTTATAGAGCTTGTCTGTGTTCGCCCACGGGGGCCTCCCCCCCCCCCGGGACGTTACAGCGGGAGATGCTCCTTTAAAAGTCTCTACCTAACTACATAAAATCTTCCAATCGCGAATCTAACAAAATTTTAAGAATAAAAAGCTAATAGTAAGGTTTCTCTGTGAAGAAATAGAATAATTTTGCTGAGCTGTTTGGACACAGCAGGAGCGACGTCCTTCTGCTCTGAGACGCTGAAGGGCACTGAGGCTGAACAGGAAACGCTGTTCTATGTAAAACGAGGTCATGTGATTTTTCCAGCAATCGCAACCATACACATCCAGTCATGACGTCGCACACACATCTCACCCTGCTCTATTCTGGGAAGCTGATTTGCTGTCCGCCAAAATGACATGAAGGCCGAAAAAAGGCGCGATCTAATAGATGATTCACAGATTTTAAACCTAATTTATCGCATGGTCTAAAACATGTCAATGGATACACCATAAAAACTGTGCTGATTTAAACTTTGTCGTGATATATAATCGTTTCAAACTAGTATTTTAAGAGTAACAATCAACTTATCATTTTGTGGGATGACTGTTTTTTAATATGCAATAGTAGTTATAAACCAAACAAACACCACATACCTTTAGCATAACCATAATCATAATTCTTATGTTTTAGGATAAGGCTACAACAAATTTTTATGCCCACACATGAAACAACACGTCAAAAGTTGTGACAAATCGATGTTTTTTCCGGTTGTCAGATTTCTCTTTTAAAAGTCGCGAATGTTTTTATAATAAATATGAAAAAAAACAACTTACAGTATCTCTCTACAAAAAAGATCCTCAAACAGCTACATCTGTGGAAAAGGTTATGGCTTTAAAGATATAAAAAAGTCTTCATCATTAACTAGATGCCAGACACCGATTGACAGTACAAGTCCATGCGGCAATTGTCATCCTTGTCAGCAAGTCATTTTTAAAATGTCGTGCAGGAGCTCACAGCTGTCCATCTATAAAGAAATGTGAGCCAGGAACCCATTGCCAGCATAGGGGGAGGGCATAGTGAGTGGTTGCAGAAAGTGGGGGGTTGCTGGGAGCAACAGGGGGGCGTGGGGTGCGGAGTTTAGAAAAGGTGGGGAAGTTGCGAGAGGGGGGGGCACAATGGAGCAGGAGGCAGACACCTGCCATAAGAGATAGTGAGTTGCTGGATGCTGTGTGGCGAACTGTCGCCCCCCCATCCAATGCTACTTGCATAAAAGATGGCGGTCATGGAGAATTTTCATGAAGAGCTGCACAGGAGGCAATCGATGGGGCTGCGTCGTGGCTCGAGGCAGTGGACCGAAGTTGCTTGGACCAGGAGCGGGTGTAGGACTAGGCCGCTGAAGCACCTGAGCCAGGACGCCACTCCTAGGGCCAGGCATCACCATCGGAGCACCTCCAGGGACCCTCCATATCAGGAGGGCCGACGTACTGCCCTGCTTAAAGGGCGCTGACACCCTCCCAGCTGGGGAGGAATCCCACCTGGTGACTTAGACTCCGTGTTTGTAGGAGACAGTAGGCTTAATTCTGGAGTTATAACATCTCTCAGAGAGCCACCTGATGGAGTTTAGGGTATGTGATTTGGGCGGCACAAGCCAAGGACACACTGTGCGCCAGAAGCCCTCTAGCAGCACAGAGCTGGCCTCTCGGCATTAATAGCGAACACAGACCTTTCTTGGACATTGCAGTTTCCAGGTCGGGGTGCCTTGAATGTCACAGTGCGGTCATTGATACTGACGAGAGCAAGTTTACCGAAGATCTAATGGATGTCAGAGACAGGCAGCATGGATCTGCCGGAAATGACGAGTGATGGACTCAACAGCTCTTCGCTAGCAGGTTAGTTAGAACTCTATGTAGTTCACCTATTTTTTGATGTTTCAGGCGCAGTAGCCGTGGCGTCCAAGAGGAGGATGTCCCTAGCTTAGAGCGTCCAGGACTATGGTGAGTTGCAGGATTTAAGTTTGAAGATTTGGGAGCTGTTGGCTCGCTTAGAGGAGGTGCGGGGGTGGTCTAGTGTTGTCTCAGTGGGTGCTTGGGGATGTCTGGCTCCCCAGGTGTTTTGTGGAGGTAGTGAGACAGGTTTGGAAGTAGTGCAATGAATAGGCGGGTCTAGGCCAAGGATGCAGCAGGCCATTTATGGTGGATGTGTCGGACTCCAGAGATCAAGGAGGGGAGGGGGCGTGTATGTTTTTACCTGAATTCGTCCTAGTGTGTTCATGTGTCTGTCTGATAATTAGGCAAAGGGTTGAGGTATAGCTAATGTATTTGAAGAGGGGGCTGTTGGGGGTGGCAATGTGATGAAGGAGGTGAAGAAACAAAAATGGCTAAGATGCATATACTGGAATTTTCTATTCGTATCCTAGTAGAAGTTTAATTTGCATAAAGGACTAGGAGTGGCAGAGTAAGAAGAGGAAGCAGAAAGAAAGGTCTGGTAGGCTTATTACCACAGATGTTTTAATAATTATGGTCTACAGGCCTGTTCATCGATTCGGTTGACCAGTTGCTTCGTGGGAAATGGCACAGGTGCTAATATTGCTCTGCTTGTGTTCTGTTAATATGGGACGCGGATTTGTGCATGGCTTTGCCCAGGGACTATTGTTTATGGAGGTTCAGGCGATAGTCTGCGTCGTACAATGAGCAGTTTAGGAAGGAAGGCAATGCAGCCACGTAAATGACTCTATTCGTGGATGTCTGAGGACCATAGAGCATTTGCTCATATTGGCCTTACGTTTTTTTCTTTTTTTAATAACATTTTATTGAGAGAAATGCCTAGGATCATAACCACATAAAAACAAGCGAATAGCGTACTTTTTTAAATACGTATTTTTTTAAATTTTTTATATATAGATTTATTTTAACGTGCTTAGACAATCTACGGACCATAACTTAGAGGTACTAAAACAGGCCTAATGCCTATACAGTTGATCTTTTACTAACAACGGCGGACCAAATGCCCTCGCATATGTAATACATTATACATTACCCCCTCCCGCCTTTTTCTTCCACTATCCTCTTCGTTACAAATACTCGTAAACTTTAAAACCTTAACTTAGCTGGACTTTAGACCCCCGCCTCCCCAATGTAATGGTGTACATTACTACTTTTCCATGCTTCCTTATCTATCCTTGTACCACACTAATCTCCCTAAGCGTTCCCGCCAGATTGAATTCCTGCTCTCAGTATCAGCCAATGTGGTATAAAAGTGGTCTCTCCTATATCCATAATTTCGTTAGCAATCCTCTACAACGTCGTGTTGGAAATAAATGTGCTATCCATTTAATTCAAACAAAACCCGTTATCTGTTCAGCGCCGTTTTCTTTATTACACTCTTAGCAGACATATTTTATCCTCCAATAAAGAATAGTTGCTTCATAGTCGCCATTCTACCACTACTCCCATGTCAGTGCGGCCATTCTCTACTAACCAGTGCTCTCAATTATTATTTTTTGTGGCTACGGAAGAGACAACATGAAGTCCTTTACGTTGTACAATAACACCAATCCTATCACTACCTGCTGGACATGGCTGGGGATGCCAATAATGAAACAGACAGCTTTGTGGCGCGTGTCACCATCGTGTAATGTCCAGTTCCCAGCCCTTTGATATGTATTCCGAAACTCTCCGCCAGATGTCACTTACTCTAACTACCTGACATTCCCTTATAACAGTGTCAGTAGCACCGCTGCTGTCTAGATCGTCATTTTTCAAGGCAATTTATAGGAAAACTCTTATATCTCGCTTGCTTACAGCCTGAAAAAATGGTATGTTTGAACGGCAATTAATTCGCCTATGAGCCATATCTTAAAAAAGCCCCTCTCTCAATGTTCACTTATCGTGGCTGACTCACTGCCTCCATGCCTGTCCAATATCTATTGCTACGCTATCTTCATTAATCACCCAGTCCACTTTCACATGTTCCCTAAAGACTTAAGGACGCCAGTAGCCTAACGACCGTCCTCTGCCCTGTAGGTTTAGCCCCTATTATTTTAGGAAAGAGACTCCGGGGTCTCCAGCTGATTTTATATGATCTCGCTAAACCTCGGTTCCTTCAGGGGGTCGCCCCAAAATAACTGTAGTTTCGTCACTTTAAAAAGATCCCTGACTTGGAAATAGGGAGTAATCTATGCTTGCCTCCCATCCTGGAAACTTACGTCCGCCAGTTCCTTCACAAGGTCATAAAGATCCCGATGCGTCCAGCTAGGAATGTCGCGCCTAAGCTCTTAATTCCTTTTTGTTTCATATCACCTTCAAAAGAGTGTGCCTCTCTTCTTCCTGCACTCCCACAAATTCTGGTTAACGACCACAGCGTGGCCATTTATATTAGAGTCAAACATCGGTTTGCCAAACATCTTTCTGATCTGGTCGCCAATGTAAGCCAATGTTGTTCCTTAAACACAAATTATTCCTTCCACTAAACATTACTCCCGTTCGAATCTATCGTTCTGGAGTTGCTGAAGCAGAGTGCCATCAAATCCACCGGTTCCGTCTAACTGGGCTCATTACCTTGGATTGTTACTCATCCGCAAAAACTAAGTCCAATGTACCAATCTAGAAATGCCTCACATATGGCCGCCTAAATTGGTACAGTTGAATCAGGTAACCTGTGCTCTCCCCTAGCTCCTTCTCACTGTGATACAGTTTTCCCTACGATCGCCGGTGTTCTTAGCTCTCTTACCCCCTAGCAAATAAACTTCGAAAAGACCCCTCTTTCAATTTGATTAACAATCTTGCGCTTGTCAATAAATCTGGAATGTAATTGCAGTGCGGTTTAACAGTCGGGCGGATGCTCACCATCTTGATTTAAGGTGTATAGTCCATAAGAGACAACGGAAGATCCCTTCCACCTTTCAATTCCTGCATATTAATTTTTTTGATTGATCGGTCCGGATGCGGTCGAAGTATTAGATTATAAATCAGTGACTGAGCTAGACCCCACTCTTTGACTACCCTAGATAACGTCAATGCCCGGTTCTGACACCGACTACTTATCGACCCCAAATTAGGTCTATCCCCTTGATTATCCCTCCGCCTTCCCTAGACTAGTAGCTGGCTTTTATCATCTGTTAACGTTTTATTATCCCTGAAAAGGATTCAAAATGATTCTAGCCAACTTTACTACGTGTCCACTACCTGGTCTTTGGGGTGTGCGTCCCAGAAAAAAAGTATAGAGTCTTCTAGCAAAGCCTAAACAATTTTTCATGCTTTCCTTACTTACCACCTGGTTTGCCAGTTATTATATAGCATCCGCAATACGCAATAAAGTGCCAAGTGGATTGGCACTAAGGCCATATTAAATAGAAGCTGGGCATATGTGGAGACACCCTTGTCTTGAAGTGTCCTTTTCTGATAGAGCCTAAATGGGTCTTGTGTTTTTACGGCTCTGACAAAAAGCAGGGGTGTTCACCTTCAGCCTTTTGGGGGGATCGTATACACCGCGACACATTATAGAGACCCTAAAAATTCTTCCCGCTCTCAACCATTCTGTCCTCCATGTCCTATACTCCACAATTTAGCCATTCCCAATTTATTATTTTCAATACACCTTTTACGGGTTCTAGCGCAAAGAGACGTGGACTTTTTCATTGGGCTTGATACATTTTTCCACTGTATATGGCTGTCATCAAAAAGACATGAATGCTTTTTAACCCTTGAGCTGAATTAGCCCTTGACGAAGCCATATTCAGATGGATAAACCCAACCACGCCCCTCGGCAGAAATTCGCCGAGCCGGTTAAGCAACATTACTTGGAGCGACCGAATCTTCAACGTCTCTGATTAATTAGGTAAGTTCCGGGCGATATGATTCTGTGTAGTAAATGCGTCTCGTCCTTGTACATGTCGTTGTCCATAAAATTTTAATCTATGGCTACGTTCGCACCGATGGAAGCATTGCCCCGAGGACGCAATTATACTGATTAAAGACCTCTTTTAGCGAGAGGGGTGAATACCTCCTCTTTCTAGGGATCTTGGTATAAGTCTCCTCCGACTAAACAGTCGGGCCCTGGGCTTTATTATTTGGAATGAGTCCAATCACTGATATTTATTTCCTTTTGTGACCTCTGCATTTAGAACCCTCTAGATCTTCCCTACGTTAATTTCGGTAAGGGTACACCCTCCAGAAATTCCTATCCCCTCCTCATTGTCATAGCACGGAATCTGGGTGTAAAGGGCCAAGAAGTAGTAATTCTCCAAGATCCATTCACCATCTTTGGATTGTCGTAACACTTCTCCCTCCATTCCCTCAGTCCATAATGTTCGCTGGGAGCCCTCATCTCCTTTTTATGCCAGATTTGCCATATTCCTACAGATTTATTGCTCAAATTCTTATAGAGCTGTAAGTTAGAAAAAATTTAAAGCAGAGTCTCCCAAACAGATTTCCACCTCTCTACTGATCAATTAAACGCTTCCTTGCGACCATATTCCACTATTTTTATTGCTCCTCAGTTGATCTGCTCAGAAATTCTGTATAGTACAAACCCCGAGACCTTCCTCAAGCCTATGGATCAGCAGCAGTTCTCAATGCCTTTAGGGAGATATGTTTCTTCTTGCTGGCTTAGATTACGCCATTATGCGTCTCTTCAGGACTGCTTTCGCTCGCATCCAGAAAACAAATGAGACCTTTTCAGTAAACATTATCTGTCATAACATAACCTTGCTGCCACATTCTTAATCAAATCCACGAAGTTGAGTATCAGTGCCAGGGACTTGAGGCTGAAATTCTCACAATATGCTCATGTTCCTGTTGTTGCATAGTTTCTCTTACTAATGTCTAAAACTGAACCGGGTAATGATCATATATGACCATATACTCTATATCGTTTTTTCCTACTTCCCCAAAGCGGATGGTGTTCACCCAACAAATAGTCTATTCTCGACCATGACTGACTTGGAGACGCGTGTGAAAAGTGGTGGTAAATGCCTCTACTGGCGCATGTGTAGAAACTCGCCACGCTTGCTCTGAGCCCCATGTAGGTCACATAGTATTTCCAAGTAACTCTGCCGCCATTACGCTTCCCATACTGAGGGCCCTGCTTCCTCCGCCTTGCCTTGTCTCTTAAGCGGATGTGCCATGCAGTTGAAGTCCCTCCTACTATTATGTTGAGGTTTTCATCACCTGTGATCTTTGCCGCCAATATCCTCCAAAAAACCTTGTACTCTTATTAGGAGACATAGTTGTTATACCAAGCTTATTCTCCCAGAAAAACCGGGTTCCTATTACTAATTGGATACCTCCTCCATTCCTCATCCTAGCCTACTTGTTTTCTGAAACTATTTCGCGGACGCTATAATTCCTAGCGTTAGAATGAGCAACCCCTTGCCTTCCGTTCGAACTCACCGCGTGGACACCTCTATCCCTCTCCACCCAGAGTTTCCTCATAGCAGGGGCGAATCTGAGAGTTCTCTTTGAGTGGGTCTCTTGTAACATGAACAACTGTGTAAGGCCTGGTGTTGAGCGCTTTTCAAGTGTCTACCTCAGCCCCGATTCGATCGTTTTATGCGGGCGAATCTGCTAGCCCTTCACATTGCCAATCTATGATCCTATAAATGAGAGTGCACCCCATAAGTATGCTAGCTCTGAAGACGAAAAGTCAGGCCACATCTATAAATACAACTCTGTGGAAATACCCCACACTACCCGAACATTAACGCTGAAACTAGAATAATCACTCCCCCTTAAATCAGCGACTTTCTCTTTTTTCGTTGCAGTTTCGTGTAGACAAGACAAACGTTCCACTACCTCCCCTCCTCTTCAACCTTTGGACATTATCTCCACTTGCCTACCCGACCCCCATCTCCTTACATGTAATGAAATTAATCCCTTTTCCCCTCCCGTCACCAAAGAAGCTCACGGTCTCGAAGCTATGCGTCCAAGAATGTCCTTAGAACTTCCCTCTTGGCCGTCATACTTTCCTCTTTGCACATCCTTCCTCGCTGCCCCCAACCCCCCCCCCACATGGCACCCCCCCCTCATCTCCAAACCTCAGGTGTGAGAAATACCACCGACTCAGTCCAGATTAGCCAGATCGGCCTTTAGTTATCACTCTCAGTCTGGGGGTTCTAGATGTCTCTCCCTGTATTGATGGGTACCGCGATTGTTGTTGCCTTCTGTAGGTCATCGTAGAGCGATCTTTAGAGTGCCGCAGCGCTCGCTTATCCTGATTTTACATGATGATGATGCTCCTTTGCAATCGCTACCTACTCCATGCGAGTCTTTCTGCATCCTCCGTAGGATGACGCAGAGTCTAGGTTTGTCCATCTAAATTGGAAAGATCTTCAATGTTTGCGGATATGCTAGAATAAAGGATCTGGCTTCCTTTACTCAGTTCGGGCGAGCAAAAATGTCTCTATACTGAGGGCTTTCCTTGCCCACCTCTCGCCTGAGTAGTAAGTCTGCAAACAGCACTTGACTTTAAATGCTTTTCAGCATCGCCTTTCTTGTTGTTTTTTCTGTATGCTTTGAGACGCAATAAGGTTTTTTCTGCCAAAGTTAATATATGTTGACGAATAACCGGTCTCAGGCGCCTTTCACTTCAGATGAGATATAGGTGTTAGCCGAGATCGATTCTATGCCGCCCTTTCCACTTCATCCCTTTTCTTAGCGAGCCCAATAAGGAGAGGAATGTCATACATCGCAATAATTGTGCCTAGGTCAGCCCAGGTTCTAAGTAGATTCTCGATAACTCCAATCATCCTGACATTGTTCTTCTCGACCTGACCATGTTTTCCAGCTTCATCAACCTTTTCATTTTTTATTATGAAGCACCACTATTTTCATTAATTTATGCATATTACTCTTGGTCCGCAGTAATTTATCATCAACAACTCACCTTTGTTCCAATTCAGTTATTTGAGTGGAGTGTTGCAGTAACTATGACTGTAATCTGTAAGACGGGTAGCTGAGATGGATTTTGCTAGAAATGATGCTGATGACTGTGGATGTAATAGCTAGACTTCCCAGTGCGATGCAGTTATCCTGGAGCAGTAAACGTATATGCCTCTTTGTGCCATGGCGTTGATTCGTGCCATAGCTGGGTAACTGTTTCCTCTGCCTCCGACTGCCCCCTTGCGAAGGGCCTCCTTTTGTGATGGCTGTATGGAGCAGGCTGGTCTGTGTGACGGGGGTTTGTATGGTGTCGGGCGGTGTTAAAGGGGGGGGGTGGGTAGATTGAATATATATACTCCCCATTTTGTTTGTTTTTGGTTTATTGTTGGCGGCGGTGTGTTGGGCGCCATTGGACTGCAGTGCTGTCTGTAGTTTATCCAACATTTTCCCCCCAAAAACCCCCCCCACTGGTCCCCCCCCCCCCCCCCCCCAGGATCAGGGTGTTAATATAGATTTTCCGTCCGCAATTGTCTGGAATGCCGGATCATCACCGACCGGGCGCTCTGTTTCTGCGCATGAAAAGTGACGTTTCTTGTTTGCGGTCAGTGTCGCGGGAAGACGGAGCCGAATCTAGGAGGAGAAATGGGAACCGGTGGCCGGAGCTCGTTTCCTCAGCCTTACGCTTGAAGGGGCCGCTCTCTGCAAGTCTCTGCCTGGATGAGTAACTCGGAGAGTCTCTATGGCTTTTTTTTATGTTACCTACTTGGTTTGGCCAAGTCCTGTTCACAGTGGAGCCAGTCTCTGTGGCCAATTCTGGCCGACATCGGAGGTGCAGGAGGGGGTCAAGGGACGAGGAATGGAGTCAGAAAAGCTGCGACACTCTGTTGACAGTTTAATGAAGGACAATGTAAGAGTTGCGGTACAACCTGTAAGGCATGTGTGTTCAATCTGTAATGTTCATCACACAAATCGCGTTCCATTGTTTCAGATAAAGGGGATTAGGGGGCGCCCTTCGAATAGCTAAGGGGGGGTGTGACTGCCGGTTGATGACCTGCGACATGATGTTCCCCTTCCTAAGAATTGGATTATGGGAGATAGGTATGACTGCCACAGTTGTTGGAGCCCAGACCGGTTTAGACACAGTTCTTGATTTCCTTCCTGCCCTTTCCCATCAGGTTTCTTTTTACTACCAAGAAATTTGACCGCTCTGGATTATTCGGCCCTCAGGGGTGTGGCTGGGTGTCAGAGATGGCATGGCAAAGGAGTTAGTAGGTGCTCAATTGGGTCGGATGGTTAGGGCCCTTACTTGATTTTGACCTTTTTTGTCGTCCGAGTTAGAGGTTTGGGGCGGTCCCAGAAAAGGAGTCGCATAAATTTCAGCTCATCCTGTTCATCTGTCATTCCCATCGGGGGCTCGTTCGGTAATGATTCGGGTATTGATGAGCTGGTTGCTATCGTACATCCTTTGACTCGGACTGATGCAGTGGGTGGACTTATTATATGGGCGTCGGGTGTCCGCTTGAGTCTGCGTTTCATTATTGTTGCCTTTTGCACCCGCGATAAGTTATGGTTGTAAGTTGTAATTGGGAGATATTCATTTGTTCTTGGAAATAGGTACTTGCCCCCGCATTCGGAGCGATGTCTCAATATTCTTAGTGCATATATCTAGAACTTTTAGAACTTTTTGGAATGAGACGGTTTGTGAAGTGTTCTGTCTCTCTACCTTTCTATCATTGATTATCTGCGGATGATTTTTTGCCGCAATCAACCCTCAGAGGCGTACTTCCAAGTTTTATGTTCCTTGTTTCATTCTAATTCGCTAGTGGGATCGGTTGGGGTTCTGAGCTGGTTTATTGGTTGCTGATATGACAGAGGGACAGTTAACGTTGTACTCAATTTATTGGTGACTTGTAATTGTACTCCCAGTTGCCTGGAGTGTGGCTGGGCGGATAAAAAGCCTGGTGGATGTCAGAAGTGGCGATGTGAGATGAAAAAGAGTCTTTTACTACATGTGGACTGCCAATTGTCTACTCTTAGCGTAAGTTAACGTTGTTACTCACTGAGATCATGCGAATGGGCAGGGGTTTTTCTGAAGATGATTGGTTATGGCACGATTATCAGAGTCAGAGCCGCCGCCCTCTTTTTTCATTTTGTGGCATTTTTTCAACCAGTTCTTCGGGGAAAGATCCCCAAGGTAGGGGTTTGGGGTTCTTTCGACCAGTAAATTTGGGGCTTCTTATCATGGGGGAAATTTGGTTTTACAATGGGGAAGAAAGGGCTCTACATGGATGTGGCTGGTGGGATGGGGTTTTGTCAAAGAGATTGGTAGGGTAGGGAAAGGGCCCCCGGGGTATGGTGAGAATGATTTTGGACTTGAGTTGTTTTTGTTTGTGGTGGCAGTGGAAATCTGGCCCGGGTTTTAGGGGTGGGGCATTTACTGGGACAGGAAAGAAAGGTTCCTTTTTTGTGACAATTTTGGTGTGGTCCAAGCTTTCCCCCCCCCCCTTTGGGGTTTGCCTTTCGATGTTTGGGGGGTAGGGTTTTTGGCCCCTTAAAGGTTTGAGTATGCCCTGGGATTGCAGAACCGATTTTTTGACTCTCTTTTTTAAATTTTAGGGGAAAGGATTCGGCTTTGGGCCCCGGGAGTTCAGGGGGAGTGGGGAAAGAATGTTCCGGACCCCTGGGGGGATGACTTTAAAAAAAAGTGGTAAAAGGTTTTCCTAGGCATCGGTAAAGGGGTTGGGGCCCGGGGACCGGGGCCTACGAGGGCATCATGGTTAGATTTTATGGGGCGAAATGTTCCTCAAAAATTCAAATTTCGGTGACTTCGCCCCGAATTTCCCGACAAAATTTGTTGGTCCGAATTTTTGGGGAAAAAATTTCGCGTTTAAAAAAACAGTTTTTCCCGGGGCCTGCACAGAGCCTGAAAGGGTGTTTTATGAACGTTGTGTCATGTTAAAAATATGCGGAAGGGAGCTTGTTTTTGGTTTTTATACAATGTTGGTGTGTTTTTATTTATGACACGCGATGTTTGGTTTCCCGTTTCTTAGAATCGTTTTCATTATAAAATTCCCTGGGATTTAAAAAGAGGGAAAAAAACGGGCCCCAAAAAAAATTGAAGGGGGAAAAACCCGCCGGGATAAAGTAAGGGGCGCAAAAGCGGGAAAAAAAAACAAGTGAGGGAAAAGGGTTTGGGAAATCAGGGGACAGAGGGGTGGAGGTGATGGCACCCAGCCACGCAGCATGAGGTCAGGAGGGGCACAATGACTTCGGGGGTTTTGGGCCAAAAAAAAAGGAGGTGGGCCCACAGAGTGTCACAATGAAAAAAAGGGGTGGAGGTGCCCGGAAGGGGGCAAAAAGCTTTAGGTCAGGGAGGGGCACAATGACATTCT
>JAODAL010058949.1:0-21787 GCA_025379985.1 Phyllomedusa bahiana | reverse complement strand
TCACCCTACTCGGGGGGTTTATGGCAGTTCTTTGAAAAAAAAGACCCCGGAAAAGGGGAAGGCCGAATAGGGGTTTATTTTGGGGAATCTGTGGGCAAAAGGGTAAAAGGCGATGGCCAGGGAAAGTTTAAGGGGGTTGGCCCCAACGGCCCGGGCGTCAACACATCCCCCAGCTTTAAACCTTGGGTTTGGGCCTGGGGAAAAAAGGGGGCCCCTAGATGGGGTTTTGGCCCCACCCTTGTGCCACGCACCCAGGGGCCCAAACTCCCAAAGGGTTTAACAGGGGTGAGGGGAAATGGGAGGAACAGGGTGTCCACGCGGGGCACCGAGGGGGGAAATGGTCAATGGGGGGGGGGTTTCAATCTGATTGGGGGAAAAGGTTCCTAAATTTCTTCCCAAATCTTAAAAGGGGGGGTTTCTAAAAAATGGCCGGAAACTGTGAAAGGCACTTCACCCTTTCCCCTAAAAAAGCCAGGAAAACCCTCCTCGGCTGCAGCGGCAGAACCCCTTTCCCCAAAAACACACATGTTTATGCGTTTGTTTCCACCCTTTGGAAATTTCCCCAGCCTGCACTTTTTGGGACCCAAACTGTATGAACAGAAAAAGGCCTTTAAACCCAAATTTTTTAGATGATCCGGGGGGGGGGAAACAGGGGGTTACCCCCCTGTTTTAAACTTTGATGTCGGGCCTGTGGGCTCATCCCTGACACCTGCCGTTTGCTGGGGCCTTTCCCGTGGGGGCCCCTGTTATTTGTCAGTCCCCAGGACTAGGGGAAATGATTAACCTCATTCCACTGTTTTTCATTTTCCTGGAACGATGATAAAAAAATCTGTCTGGGCAGGGGGACGGGGGGAACAGGCAAACCTACATCTTGCCGGCGACATGAATCCGGTGGGGGGACTAAAACTGGAGGAGGAGGAGGGGACACTTGGGGAGCAAAAGCTTTTGTCGGGTAAAATGGGGGTAAAATTTTTTGTCACTTTCAAGGGAAGGTGCAGTGAGCACTAAGGGAAAAACCCAGCCCACTTTCCCTCCCCTCCCTTGGACGTGCTGCCCTAAGGGGGCAGAACGGCAAAAAGGGGGCGACGTTCCTCTTTGTTTAAAGTGGGGGGGGCCGTGAGAAGCCAAGCCCTTATTTAAAAACAGCCCGGGTTTAAAATTATCAAATAGGAAACGCCAAAGCCACAAATCAAAAACCGGGAAAAATAAACGTAAACAACCCGGGAATTTAAAAAGCCAAACGGAAAACCCAAACCCAAAAAATTCAGGAGCCCAAGAGGGAAAGTCAGGAGAACAAGCCGAAGAGGGGTAAAATGGTAGCAAAACAACAAAACAAAGAACAAGGAAAACAAGGTACCCAGGTTATAAACAGGCGCAAGCAGTCGGGTTTTTGGGGGAAAGTTTAAAGGGGTTTCCTGGATTCCCCGGGGGGCCCCGGGCAGCTAAATTGGAGGGGCCAAACCGGGTCCCCCCATTGGAGGTGCATTCACCCCTGTCGGGAAAGTGGCGGGGTTTTGTCTGTACTCCCAGAGCTGTCAGCCCCAATTTGTTTTCCAGGGGGGGGGAGGAAACCATCTGCTGTTGGGGGCCTGTCTGCATTTCTGAGCACAGCTTAGCCCGGGACAGTACCCCCCTTTTGGGGAGGGCCACGGGGCCCTTTCCCCTGGTCGGGGTTTTCAAAAACCCCCCTTTTCTATGCGAATTTGGAGAAAGGGGGGCCTAGAGGGGGGAAAGTAAAGGGGTTGAATTTTAACCCCCTTTAGGGAAAGGGGCACGAGGGGACACATTATTTTT
This sequence comes from Phyllomedusa bahiana, assembly GCA_025379985.1. Classification (NCBI taxonomy): domain Eukaryota; kingdom Metazoa; phylum Chordata; class Amphibia; order Anura; family Hylidae; genus Phyllomedusa; species Phyllomedusa bahiana. The sequence continues at coordinate 19,993 of JAODAL010058949.1, read as the reverse complement.
TACGAAAAAGGAAAGGGTTTTAAATTTTCAGCCAAATTTAAGCCCCCGGGTTAAACCTTCCTAAAACCAAATTTGGGGCGTTTTCAGGAAACCAGGTGGAGGGCATATTTCCCAGGAGGAAAAGTTCGGGGAAACCTTAGCCCGTGGCATGGGCCCCCTTAAAAAGATGCCGCATGGGCTTCCAACGCGGGCAACCACCGTTTCCCGGGAAAAGAACATTAGCCTCCCACACAGTATTCCCCAAAGCATGGTAAGGGAGACATCTGTCAACACCCCCCGTTTTTCCCCCCCCTGATTTAATTTTTTCTAAATTTTCCATTTCCAAAAACCACTGGATTATGTTTCTAAAGCTAGGGCACCCCCCAAAAAACCACTTTCAGGGGGCCGGGCCCCCCATAAACCGGAATTAGAATACACCTTTTCAATATGTATGGATGACCCCCATCTCCAGTTTCCGGGGGGTACAATATTGGATTGCGCCCTAGCTAGGGATGGGAAGTCTTTACCCACTACCCCCCAGGGGAAGTCAGTTTTCGGTCTACAAGGTGGGCCAGACGTTTGGCGAAAGACGCTTTCAACAAAATTAGAAGCTGATCCAAGAACCCCAAAAAACTCACTCCCCAAAAACCGGCCACCCAAACAAGTATGAAATTTTAACTGGGTAGAAAACAACTTATTATTTTAAAAATTAGGAAAAAAACCTGCTCGCCTAGGTGAAACCTCCTGTGACCACCTGGGGTTTTGGAGGTTTTTCCGACCTGGTTTTTCCTTTTGGGAAGCATTCCCGAATTCTGTGTCCTTTTCTTCTCTACGTAAAAGCAAAACCTTGGGTGCGACGGGGGAAATTCCCTTACGGGTCACTAGCTGCCAAGGTTAAACGAAAAAATTCCTTTATTTGCAGGGGGCTCCTCGGGGGTTTTACGTGGGGAAAAAAGGGGTTTAGGGGGGGACCTTGCTGTGGCCCAAAACCGGGGGGGGGAAACCTTTTTCCTGCCGTCTCCCCCCAAAAACGTCTGTCCGGGACGAACGGCCGTCCCAAGGCCCTAAATCAAAGAAACCCGGGGTTTTGGGGGAAAAGCCCCCAATAAATCCTTCAAAGGGTTTCAGCTAACCCTAATCTAAAACGGGCATCTAAATAGCGGGTTTTTGGTTCCAAACCAGACGGAATGCCCAGCGACGAAATTCGGAGCAAAATCCTCCCCCGTCTTTCCCACCCTGCTAAAGGGTTTGGGTCAGCTGACCCTCAGCCACAGTTTCCCCTATCGGGGGGTTTAAATTTAAAGAGTGCCCAAAAAGTGGAAAAAAACCCCCTGCCCCACAGAAGACAGTTCAGGTGGGGGTCATGCGGGGGTAACGAAAGCCCAAATTCCTTGGGGGGGGACCCCTGCGTAAGGCCCTTTAAAATTTCCCCCAACCCTTTTGGGTTCCTAATTCCCTGAGGAAAAGTGGGCGGAGCCAAAAATACAGGCGAAAAACCCCTCTCTAAAATGCCAAAAGGGCCCCCTGTTCCCTTTTGAAAACCGTTCAGGCAACGGGGTAGGGGGTTCCCCCAGGGGGGGGAAGGGTAATGAAAGGGCCCATAGTGAGGGGGTAAAAAACCAGTACGGTTTTCCCCGGCCCCTGGGGGAAAATTGTCACGTAAAGGGGGAGGGCAGTGGGGCCCTAACGGGAAACCCAGCCCATGTCCCTGCCTCCCTTGAGTGTTTTGCCCTAGGGGGCCAGGCGGAAAACTGGGGGCCCAGCCCTTGCCCCTGCTAAAGTGCGGGGGCCCGTGAGAAGAAGAATTATTTCAAACAGTCCAGGTAAAATATCAAATAGGAACCCCAAAACCCAAAAATTCAGAACCAGGGAAAAAAACAAAAAACAAGCCGAGGTCAAAACCCCAAAGGAAGCAAAGAAACAAAACCCCGGGGAAAACAACCCGGGAGCCCAGGGAACAAGGGGGAGGACGGGTTTATACGGTAGCAAAACAAAAAAACAAAGAACAAGAAACACAAGGTACCCGGGGAAAAATTCACAGGCGCAGCAGTCAGCTTTCAGGGATTTTTTAAATGGGATTTCCTGGATACCCCCCCCCCCCCTTGCAGTGTTTGGGGAGCGGCCACGGGTCCCCCCATTGGCTGGTGCACTCCCCCCCTGTAAGGAGTGGCGGGGTTGTCTGTCATTTCACAGAGTTGAAAACCCACCCAAGTGTATCAGGGACGGAGCACACATCAGCTGTTGCAGCCGGGTCGGGCAGTTTGAGCACAGTTTTTGGGCCTTTGAAAATTTTTACCCAGGGTGACAGGGAGAGGAGGAAAGGAGCAGCTGGAGGGGGGTTAGATGGGATGTAGAAGACGAGGCGATGACCCTCAAAAGCACCTTTTGGCGGGTTAAAAACAGTGGAGAGGATGGGGGGGAGCCCCTTGGAACCCACATGTGCAGTTTGGCCCCTAAAGCAAAACTTTTTTTCCCTGGTTTAGTAAACACCCGAACCCTCACTACCGGTCCAAAAGGGGAAACCCCCTTTTTCCCAGGTGTAAGGGGAGGACAAACTAAAAATACTATAGGGAAATCTCTGTAGTCAGTTGGCCGTTCCCCTTTTTTGGCCGGCATCGTCCCCCTTTGACAGGTCTCCCCCGGGGGGCAGTTCCTCGCCCCCTCACGAATACTGCCGCAGTGCTGGGAGGGAAGGTGGGGGGGAGGGAGGAAGTACCAGCTCCAAACAGCGCAACCCAAATCTGGAGTCACTGATGAGCAGCTTTCCCTTTACCCGCCTAGTGAGGAGGGGGGTCCCCCAGCAGCGAGCGGGCCTGGAGCAAATCCCCTGAAACCCCAAAAGGTGGTGACCTACTTAGACAGCACTCTTTCTAACCCCAGTTAGAAGATCCGCTGGACTACAGGGCAGGGCCCAAACCCGGATGTGTGGGGCCCCAAATTGCCCGGGGTTTTCAAGGGGAAAGGGAAACTGTCCTGGGCCCCGGGAAATAGTTGGCAAACAGGGTGGGTGTTCAGTGCCCGGGGGGGGGACCATGTTAACCCCAAAAGGGGAACCCCCTTTTTCCATGGGGGAAAGTGGAAAAAGGGCTGACCCTTTTTTTAAAAATGAATCAGGCGTTGGAAACGGCCAAAATTTTCCCCCACCAAAGCCTTAGGCGTAGATTTTCATCAAGGGCCCGACGGGCCCCACCAAAATTTTTTGGGAAATGGTCTGGATTCAAACTTAAACCCGGGGCCTCGGCCCACTTAAATTTTGATTGGGGCCCCCCGCCTTTAAGCCAAAAAATTGTGCCAGTTTCTCCATCTGCCCCCACCCCCATTTTACCAGGGGCTGGGTTTTCCCCACCCCCCCCAACTCGTCATTGTGCAAATTATCTCATGCGGGTTTTCTGCTGTTTCTTTGGGGGCCGTGATATCCAAACTGTTTTCTTTTTGCCCCCTCTCTTTACCTTTATGCTGCTGCTGGTTTTTGTTGTACTGCGTCACCCTCCAAACCCTGTCATTGTGCCACTTTTCTGACTTCATGCGTTTCTTTCCTTTCCGTCACCTCCATCTCTGTCATTGTGCCCCTCTGTGGCCACTCCCGTTTGTGGGCCCCCCCCACATTGTGTATTTTGCCCCCCTGTCTGACCTCATGCTGCTGCTGTGGGGTGCTGCCGTGACCTTTCCATGTGTCATTGTGCCAAATCCCGTGGCCCCACTCCTGGGTTTTTTCCCCTTTCCCGAATGTCATTTTGGGGCCCTGTCGAAACCCCATGCTGTTCCTTTTAGCTGCTGCTGTGGGCCTACACACTGTGTCATTGTGCCACTGTCTGACCTCATGCTGCTGCTATGGCTGCTGCCGTGACCTCCACACTGTGTCATTGTGCCACTCTGTGGCCTACTCCTGTTTTTGCCACCTCCAGAATGTCATTGTGCCACTCTCTGACCTCATACTGCTGTGGCGGCTGCCGTCACCTCCACACTCTGTCACTGATGTTGCCAACTGATCCCTCAGCCTGTTTTTTTCCAGCTGCCGCTGCCATGCCTTTATCAGGCTACATTCCCGCTTCAGTTTTTTGGTCAGTTTTGCCCTCTTAAGTGCCCAGGGAATTGTATAGTGAAGCGATTCTAAGAGTGGCGGCAATCATATGCGTGTCATACTAAAACATAACATTGTATGAAGACCAAACCAAGCTCCCTCTACATATTTAAGTATGGCACAACATTCTACAGCACCCTACAGGCTCTGTGCAGCCTGGAAATAGCTGTTTTTTAACGCGATTCGTCCCAAAGTAATACGGACCGAAACGAATTTTGACGGAAAATTCGGCGAAGCTGGCGAATCAAATTTTTGAGAAATTCGCCCATCTCTAACTATGGCTATGCTGGCTGATTTTCCTGCAAATTGCACCAAATTTGGTTCACTTCCAAATGGTTACATCAGGAAACAGAAGATCTAGGTAAAGGACATGCAGGTGCATCTTTAACCCCTTACCAGTTTTGACCTTCCTAAAAGAGCCCCATTTTTTTAAATTTGACATGTGACACTTTATGTGAGAATAACTTTTGACACTTTTGCCTATCCATGTGATCCAGAGATTTCTTTCTCAAGACACATTGTGCAAAAAAAAATTAGTAAAAAAAGTAAAAAAAAGTTAAACAAAATTGGTCCATACAATCCTTGATTATTTGTAAAAAAAATATTGTGAAAATGTTGACAATTTTCCAGAATCAAACTTCAAAAATGTCTTCATGTAAGACAGTTATTCCACTCAAAATAGTTTATAATTAGCATCTACCATATCTCTACTGTAGGTTGGTATAATTTTTTTTAAAAAAATTCAACATTGGGGGGCTTTGAAATTTAATAGTCATTTTTTCACATTTTCAAAAAAATTTGCAACATTGATTTTTTTTAAGGACCAGTCCAGTTCTGATGTGGCTTTGAAGGGCCTGCATGTTAGATACCCCTATTAATGATTAAATCTAAGAAACTAAACCCCTTAAAGAGACCACATTTTAGTTTCAACACCCCTCATGGACCTCATATAGGTGTGTATTGTGCATTTTGGGTGAACAGGTGTTCCATAGTTTTCTTAGCATTGGACCATAAAAATGGGGGTAGAAAAACGCAGTTTGCCGTTGTTTTTTGGGTTTCAATTTTAGTCCTTTGTGCAGTGTAAATGACAGGACAATTTTACTAGGTGGGTCGGAACAATTGCGATTGCAAATTGCAATGATATAAATTTTATATAGTTGTTTATGTTACACTTTAATCACATTATATTAAGGTTTTGTGAGGCATTTTGGACAAAATACAGCAATCCTGGTAGTGCTTTTTATTTTTATTTTTTACAGCGGTCGCGTGCAGTATAAATGACATGCTAGCAGGTCGATACGATTACAGCAACGAAGTATGACGATACCCAATTTGTATAGTTTTTTTATGTTGAAGGTCTTGTAAAAAAAAGTGTTTTTTTTGTGTAAAACAAATTGTATGCATCATTATCTTCTGATAGCCATGACTTTTTTATTTTTCCATATACAAAGCTGTGTAAGGGCTTTGTTTAGGGATGAACTGAGGTTTTATTTGGTACCAGATTGTTGTTTATATGAGTTTTTGATTGCTTTCTAATCCATTTTATATGCTGCATGATGAAAAAAAATTTGTGTTTTTTTCGTTTTAAAGCATTCACCGTGTGGGTTAATTAACATGACAGATTTATAGGGTAGGTCGTTATGCTTGCAGTGATACCAAATCTGTGTATCTTATTTCTTTTTGATCTTTTTTTGGGGTGATTTCCATTTGTAAAGGTAAAAACGCTTTCTATGTGTTTTTATTTTTATTTTTCGGGTTTGTGTTTTACTTCTATTACATTATTTTTACATTTTCACATAGGGGACTTGTATCAGTGATCTTCAGATCAGTGATACAATAGAGCAGTACATAGCAAATCTGCTATGTACTGGTCTCTGTGGCAACTGACACTCACTATGTCCGGTAATGCCCACAGGGCACTACTGGGCATATTGATGTCACAGATAGCCTGGAAGCTTTTGAAAAGGAACTCCCTCCTTTTGTCAATCTCTTAGCTGCTGCAATCATGATAGATCACTGCAGCTAAGTGGTTAATCACCCGTGGCTGAGTAATATACAGCTGGTCCCATGCCGTGATTGTGCAGGCCCTGCTTGAGAACCCACATGATGTCCCAGTCGTATCAGTACGTCCAAAGTTGGGAAGGGGTTAATTCTAGTCATCTAATGCTTGCCACCTGTAGTAATACATGTTGTGATGTAATTATCCACGGTTCAATGTTATGCAATTGACCCTCTATCTCCTCAGAGAGGTTAGGCAATCTTTAGATTGCACCTAAAATACTGTTTTCAGTGATTCTGTCCCTGTTGAATCTAGAGAGTTTCTGCATCCTAACAATATCCATTTAACATTGTTTTTTTCTAACTAGCTTTCATATCACTTGTTACATACAGACATACTCTGCCTCCTCCTTTCTTGTTTGCCCTGTTCTTCCAAAACACTGTGGAATCCTGAAAACTGACAGCTCAATCATGTGAAAAATCTAGCTCTGCCTCAGCAGCACCATGCAAACATCTTCATGTTCAATTACAAGGTTAGATATGTGTACACATCCAATACACAATTGAAATATGTACAATATCCTGCAAACGTGGAACTATATAGATAATATTCATTATTGGAATGTGTGGGGTTTTCTCACTACAATGAATATCTCTGAAGACTGTTACCAAAAACTTTTCTACGTTGATTTTGCTTTGGTCAGGATACAAAGAAGATTATATCTCCTCTTAGAGATCACAAGTCTTTCTTGTTACCAACCAACTTTCCCCACATATTTTTGCTTTGTGTTATCTCACTGTTCTAAGCTGCCATCAGTCAGTCAGTTCTGGCCATGGTGTTATTTCTAGCAGCAGACTTTGCTTACCAGCTAAATGAAAAACTTTCACTCTGTAGAGCTCTGCAGCCTTGTGTAATACAGTTTATAAATTTCTTGTACTCATGTCAATATTACAGGAATAGCTAGAGCAACAGAGCTGATATGCTAATCACTGCTATAGACTCACTGTCACAGTTGATGGTAGTGGGTCCTCTTGGTAAATGCGAGGAGATCGTGTGTGCCACACCAGAGAGTGGAGTTTAAAGAGCCTTGCGCAGAGAGACATGAAAGGAGTTTGGGACATATATGGATGGAGTCAAACAGAGTTTGTAGCAGAAATCAAACACCTATAAGAACACCAGGGCTATACACAATAGTAAATAGTTGACCTAAGAAATATATATATATATATATATATATATATATTATATATATATATATATATATATATATATATATTATATATATATATATATATATATATATACATATATATATATATATATATATATATCAACACCTATTAGAAAAACTTTTAATTATACAAAATACATAAAATATAAATTAAAAGGTGACAATGGTACTACACATAAACATGTACACACTTCCAACCATCTAAATATCATACAATTCAATAAGGAAAAGAGTATCTCTACATTAATAACAATAAAGTATTAAATATTGCACAAAATGGCTGTTGTATAGAAACAGTATATACCCGACCTTATGAAGAGGACATGTCTCAGAAATCAACAACCCACAGTTGGCAGATGGAGGGGTGAAGTCACGTTCCCCAATCGCGTTTCGCAGTTCGTTTCGTCCGGGGGTAAACTAACATACACAAACCTGGTATTTAAGTGATTTGACCACCTAAAGTCCCTCTGTCATGATTGTGCCTGGCACGCCCCCTCTGGTCGCCGGCCACGGCTGGTACGACGTAAACCATGGTTTTTAACGTAATACTTTGTCTTCTTATTCACTAGTGTGAACAGGTCCTTCTTTCCCTGTAGGTAATTGATTCCTGGCCAACGCCCGTGACCAGGAATCCTCCAGCACTCTTTCAGTTAACCAGTGTTCCTCCTTGATTGACAGCCTTGTTTCCCTATCTAGCTTTGTGTCTCTTCCACCAATCTCCTCTGTTCTGTGTCTGCTGCTCACCTATTTAAGAATGCTTTCACCAGTACCCTGTGCCTGCTATAGAGTCCTTTTGCTTGTAGCTAGCCCTTACTTTGCTTTGCCTTTTCTGTATTTGACCCTGCGTTTCTCCTGACTATTCTCTCTCTCAGTGATTTGGTACTGCTGCTCCCGTCTGGTATTGACCTTTGGCTTGTATTCTGTTTATCCTTTTGTCTCACGTCTCCGTACCTCTCTGACCGTACTGTTGCCGACTTTGGACTGCCCGACTGCGCTTATTTGTTCTGTGTCTGTTTGTCTTGTCTGTGTTGCACCTATATCAGTTCAGCCATCAGTCTTCTGGTTGGGGCCGGCCTATTAAGGAGTCGGGTTCCCCAAAAGGCACGGACAAGGGCTGGGATCAAAGTCAGGGCCCACTTGTCTGTGTCTGTGTGTGCGTGTCCCTGACCCGACCCTGACATTATAGTAGGCCCTTACACTAATCAACTCCCCCGGCGGTTTAATATGAATACCAACTTGTCGGTCACTGACCGCCTGGACGAGTTGACAACTCAGTTTCAGGGCATGGCAAGACGGGGCTCAACGTCTGGATGCCATAACTACCCCGGCACCCGGTCTTGCCGCCCCGTCTGTGTCCGCACCTGCCCCTGTTTTTGTGAATCCTAGCGTCCGTTACAAATCTAAAACGCTTCTACTGGATCGCTTTGATGGAAATCCAGACAGGTTCCGAACTTTCAGGGAATCCTGTCACCTGTTTTTCCGCTTCAATTTTTTTCCCACTGAAGCCGAAAAGGTAGCGGTTGTGGTGTCTCTCCTCCAGGGCCCACCTCAGGATTGGGCACTAGCTATGCCACCTGAAGCCCCGAAATGGAGTTCGACTGAAAGATTTTTTCAGGCTTTAGGCCATGTCTATGACAATCCCAATCGTGTGGCATGGGCAGAAACTCACTTGCTATCTATTCAGCAGGGCCGCCGCTCAGCCGAAGAATATTGTTCTGAGTTCCGCCAATGGTGTACCATGACCGGGTGGTCTGACCAACCCCTTAAAACCCTCTTCAGACAAGGTCTATCTGATGCGGTAAAGGATGCTATGGTCAGCCATCCAACCCCTGATACGTTAAATGAATTTATGACTCTAGCCGTGACTATTGACAGAAGGCTAAGAGAGAGACGCAGGGAAAAACAAGGGGGGTCGACTGTTCAGTTCAAGTCAAATTTTTCTGTAAAACCTCCTGTTACTTTCTCTGAAAATTCTCCTCTTCTATCCTCATCACCCACTCCTGAAGAAGAACCCATGGTGTTGGGTTTTACATCTGCTGCCACCAGGAGGAGACATCGGCTGGAGAATGCCTTGTGCTTTTATTGCGGAAAACCCGACCATTTCCTGAGAGACTGTCCGACTAGACCCAAGTCACCTCGAGGAAACGCCGAACGCCTGAGTAATTTCCAGGAAGGTAACTCGGGTATACAGGTACCTCCTAACTCTGGTAATAAGTTTTTTTTGCCTGTATCCTTGGTCTCTAATTCTAAGAATTTTGCTTGTCAAGCTATGATTGACTCAGGCGCAGCTGCTAGTTTTATTAGTATGTCTGTTGTCCAGGCCTTGGGTTTGGAACTAGTTCCATTAAGTGCTCCCTTTTTGGTTTCAGGGGTGGATTCAACATCCCTAATCGGGGGAAGAATAAAATTTCGTACTGCTGAGATCACTTTGAATGTTGGGCGTTCGCATACGGAAAAACTTTCGTTTTTTGTCATCGAGAAACTCGCTGCGGATATTATTCTTGGCGTGCCCTGGCTCCGCCTCCATAATCCTGTGTTTGACTGGAAAACCACTGAGCTGATCAAATGGGGTGACTCATGTGGTTCTCATTTGAAGACTGTTGATCCCTTGGTGTGTGCGGTAATTAATGCTCATGATATTTCAGAATGTAAATCTGACGTTTTAGATAGAGATGTTGCTGATAATTTGCCTCCACACCAGCATGATGATTGTACCATAGACCTTGCCTCAGGGGCAAAGCTTAACTTGTCTGCCCCGGAGCAGGAATCTATGCATTTGCATATTAAAGAACCTGAAAATTTTCTTTCTCCGGAAGTAGTGTTCTCGACTACTGATTCACAGAGTTCTGCTCCGTCTAAGCTGTCTCCCTTTTGCTATGAGGAGGATTCCTATCTCATGTACTCTGCCGCTACAGGTTGTAAAACTGAGATAAATTCCGCCATTAATCGACTGTGCACAGTCTGGGCGAAGAGTCATAGGACTTTTACAAAAGCCAAACTGAGGATTAAAAAACCTAGTGGTAATCGCCGACCCAGACCCAAATATGTCTGTCTCCGAGTCCCATCGGCAAAGCATGCCCCTGAGTTAGTAAAGGGAAAAATTCACCAAGTGCACTCTGCCAAACCTAGAAGGTCTGTTGAGGGTCCGGTGGCCCCTCATAGAGAGGGTGGAACTGTCATGATTGTGCCTGGCACGCCCCCTGCTTTTGGTTCTGGTCGCCGGCCACGGCCGGTACGACGTAAACCATGGTTTTTAACGTAATACTTTGTCTTCTTATTCACTAGTGTGAACAGGTCCTTCTTTCCCTGTAGGTAATTGATTCCTGGCCAACGCCCATGACCAGGAATCCTCCAGCACTCTTTCAGTTAACCAGTGTTCATCCTTGATTGACAGCCTTGTTTCCCTATCTAGCTTTGTGTCTCTTCCACCAATCACCTCTGTTCTGTGTCTGCTGCTCACCTATTTAAGAATGCTTTCACCAGTACCCTGTGCCTGCTATAGAGTCCTTTTGCTTGTAGCTAGCCCGTACTTTGCTTTGCCTTTTCTGTATTTGACCCTGCGTTTCTCCTGACTATTCTCTCTCTCAGTGATTTGGTACTGCTGCTCCCGTCTGGTATTGACCTTTGGCTTGTATTCTGTTTATCCTTTTGTCTCACGTCTCCGTACCTCTCTGACCGTACTGTTGCCGACTTTGGACTGCCCGACTTCGCTTATTTGTTCTGTGTCTGTTTGTCTTGTCTGTGTTGCACCTATATCAGTGCAGCCATCAGTCTTCCGGTTGGGGCCGGCCTATTAAGGAGTCGGGTTCCCCAAAAGGCAGGGACAGGGGCTGGGATCAGAGTCAGGGCCCACTTGTCTGTGTCTGTGTGTGCGTGTCCCTGACCGGTCCATGACACCCTCCTCCCAAAAACTATTTGGACCAATGGCATGGGCTGAATTAAATATGTCTATAATCATCCAATAGAACAATATTAATAACCCTCATCAAATCCGTTAGAAATTAATAAAACCGCAAATGCGCAGATAGTGAATACATACAGCAATGTGCAAATAAGAGACAATCTCAGGCATTCTTAAAATAGCAGTGTGCATGCGCGAATAAGCTGCGCATGCGTACAACAGTAAAGAGGGAAGACCACGTTAAAGATGGAACCCATAGCCGGATATCCTTACGATTTTTTCGCTCACGCGAAGGAGACCCACGCCAAATGAGTGCTACAGACCAACAGCGATACCTCACGTCTCAATAATACTGCCCAGCAACAACAAACCTTATTAGAACATGTACATAATAGCTAAATGAGTGATTGCACAGCGTGTAAAAAACAAGTACAAGTGGTGAAACACACGTGAAGTGAAAAGGTGACAAAGTGACATGCAGAGCTAAAAGTGAATATACTGAAAAAATATACATATACTAAAGAAGCAATTAAAAGGAGTGCATAATAATATGGATTGACAATATACAAATAACATAAATGACACAATAAAGAACACATATAAATAGTGCATAGTAGTATTAATTGTGTATATATAAGAATAAAAAATTATAATAAAAGTGTATAATAAAAAGTTTACATATATTAAGTGCAATAATATAAAGTATGCACATGGAGAGAGAAAAAAAAAAGAGATACATTATATTAACCTAAGGCCAGAAACATTGGTATCACATAAAGACAATAAATAGAATATGAAATATGCCATACAAAAAGCATGATACCAATATAATGATGAATGTCCATCATAATATTTGTGCAAATATCCATGACCATAAAGGATGAAATGCAGTCCATGAATAGAATAACACATCTGATTAGAGTCCAGATAAGATGAGATTCGGGTACAGATGGCACAATCAATACACCTAAAAATACAAAACATGAATTAATAACAATAAAATAAAAACATAAAAATATAAAACCAGACCAAAATATATATAGAGAGAGAAAAAAACAGAAAAAAAGAGAAAAATGAACTTAGACTATAAAAGGAGCAAAATTAAGTTGTTCATTTAGTCCCTTGGAATAAACAGTATCTAATACAATGATCCATGTTACCTCCCGTTGAGCTAAAATGTTTTTTTCAATTTCCCCCTCTCGAATTAAACAGGACACAATCAATGCCTCTAAAATGTAAACCAGAAGCATCACAATTGTGTCTCTCCTTGAAGTGTCTAGGAATCGGATGTAATGAATCAATATCATCTGTTGTATCTGCAGCACTGATTCCAAGGACATGTTCCCGAATGCAACTCGGAAATTGTCTGGTCGTCATACCCACATAAATAAGACCACACAGACAAATGGCACAGTAGATTACCCCTTCCGTTGCACTTGTGATAGTATGTGTGATCTTAAATGTCTTCTCATTAGATGAATTCCAAAAGATGTCTGTAGCCATGTTGTTACATGCTTTGCATTTCCCACAGGGATAACAACCCCATTTCGTACCATTTGATCCTAATGCATTTTCAGGTTGCACTCCTGGATAATAACTTCTAACTAGCATGTCTTTTAGATTCCGAGCTCTTCTGTATATGATCAATGGATGATTAGGTAAGTATTGTGTCAAGGCATCATCAATTTTCAGAACATCCCAATCTTTGCATAAAACTTTGTACATCATTTGATATTGAGAAAGGAAAGGAGTGATGAATCTCGCCTTGTCCTCGATGGATTTGTTTCTAGTTACCTAGAAATGGGAGAGAATTGAGTTCATTAAAAAGCCTTATACACAAAATAATGAAGATCTGGTGGAACAAGAGCTCTCTTGAGAATTATTTGACAAAGAATCTCATCCCTTGAGGTTTGGGAGTACAAGCTTTTCCTTCCTATGGTAAGAAACATGAAAAATTCTGTACAAAATGGGAGGAGGCATGTAACAGGTGTTCAAGAACTTTCATGGAGATAATTATAGAATTGAATTCTGAAACGATTGAGGATTTGACTAAACAAATTGAACAGATAGATTCTCAGTTATCTTCAACAGTATCATCGGCAGACATGTTTTTTTTTAGAACTGAGATAGACGAGTGTATAAAAGAATGGGAGAAACAAATTAAGACCACTAAAATGAAGAAGTTCCAAAGGAATCGCCCAGATTTTCAAACTAATCAGATATACAAATTGTGTATGGAAAATCGTATTTCCAGCCAAAGATCTGTATCGATGTCCTCACACATATCTACAGCTGAATCTAGCTCTTCACAGATGTATGATGAAGTAAGACAAAATTCAAAAAGGAAATTGGACTTCACAAAGAAATCCACCAATAAACGACGTTTCTACAATGGAAATGACAAAAGACAGGGTCATGCTTTGAAGGTAATTAATTTATCTGAGCACAATTTAACCCCCATACATATTGAAGTTTTAAGACTTGGATTGACTTTTTCACCTTCATGAAAATTTGATTTGTTCACAGCCATAAAGGATCTACATCTTTTTGCTCGAAAATTGACGTTTAAGAAGATCTTTCATGCAAAGAAATCTACAACATTATTTCCAACAAAACAGGAACATGAAGCATTATCTATCCTGGAATCCTTGGCTAATGAAGAAATTGATGAGAAACTTGTTGGACATACAGGTATTCCTACATCCTTGGTCCCAAAATTTGAAATGTGAAATTGGTATCCAAGGATTTTAGGGAAATGGATAAAGTAAAGTCAAGTGGCAATTACAATTTTTTGCAGAGAAAAGCTATTCATGAACTTCGAGCAATGAAGGATGTTTTGTTTTTATCCTCAGATAAAGGAGGTAATGTGGTAATATGGCCTAAACAGATGTATGAAAAAGAAGCTCTGAGACGAGAACCATCATGCTATAAGCGCTTGACTTTCAATCCCTCTGAGAAATATTTAAAAGAATTGCAGACCATTTTAGATGGAGCCGTTGATGCTAAAATATTATCTGAAAAACAAGGCATTATGGGAAAGGAGCTGGAAAGCTCACTGCGCCCTCTATAGGTTGTAACAAATCCTAGCAAAAAGGAATAATTGTCAAGCCAATATTGCTCATCTACATACGCCGTTTCGGGGTTTTGCCCCTCATCAGTGGAGAGCAGAGCGATCTTGGCTTGACTGGTGGGAGGCAATGAGTGACTGAGAGAAGGGGAACATCTCTCCTTATGGAGAGCACCAGTTAAGGTGTGTAGTGTTTTGATTGCCTTTTAGCCCACTACTAAGCATCTGCATATCACAAGGCATTATGGGAAAGGAGCTGGAAAGCTCACTGCGCCATCTATAGGTTGTAACAAATCCTCAATTTACTTCTGATTCACTGAATCTTTGAGAAGCAAAAAGGAATAATTTTCAAGACAATATTGCTCATCTACATACGCCATTTCGGGGTTTTGCCACTCATCAGCCAAGTGCAGATCAATATTGGCTTGACTGGTGGGATGCAATGACTGGCTGAGAGAAGGGGAACATCTCTCCTTATGGAGAGCACCAGTTAAGGTGTGTAGTGTTTTGATTGCCTTTTAGCCCACTACTAAGCATCTGCATATCACAAGGCATTATGGGAAAGGAGCTGGAAAGCTCACTGTGCCCTCCATAAGGAGAGATGTTACTCTTCTCTCTGAAAAACAAGGTAAGTATCTTGCACATGAGTATCCGAGAGTTGCATGTTTATATTTGCTACCTAAAATACATAAGAATTCTCTTTGTCCACCAGGTCGCCCTATAGTGTCCGGTAAGGGAAGTTTATGTGAACAAGCATGCAGGTTCATAGATTTTTTTTCTGAAGCCAATGGTGGAAACATTGCCATCGTATCTGAAAGATTCTAATGATGTATTGTGCAAAATGGATAACATGCAATTGGAACCTGATATGATTTTGGTGGCGTGTGATGTTCGGCGCTTCCTGTCATTTTGGCGACGTCATGACTGGCATGTGTATGGTTGCGATTGGCTGGAAAAATCACATGACCTCGTTTTACATATAACAGGTTTCCTGTTAGACATTTTTTGTAGGTTTAATAGCAGTAGGACGGGGCGCTTGCCTTGCCAAAAGCCTCAGCGAAATTATTCTTTTTCTTCACAGAAAGAAAGCTCAACTGTTAGCTGTGATCCTTACAACTTAGTAAAATCAGAATTGGAAGATTTTATGTAGTTGGTAGAGATTTTAAAGGGGCATCTACCGCTTTTAAAGTCATGAGGGGGCGGGGAGGAGGGGGCCCCCGCGGGGCGAACACAGACAAGCTCTTAAAAAATACGGGTATATTCACAAGACATGTGTAGATATTGCCCATGCATAGCTTTTATTATTAACATTTTTCTATTGAAATATTTCCTGGATATTGGCACCTGAATTTTAAATTTTGGATACACATCTTTTCTAGTAAGCAAGTCTTTTGTTGGGTCAAAACTCCATTTTATTATCATATACATTTAGACAGGTGTTTTTTTTCAATTTTCCCCTTTTCCAGCTTTGTTGATATAGCCACCTTGCGTTAAAAATTAAATACAGCAATTTTGTATAGCCCCAGGTTGATAGGTCCAAAATACCTTTTATTACCCAAATACTTTTCAGATAGTGTTTTTTTCCTTTAGTGCAGTACAGCTTTGTTCATTGAGGCACCTTGCACTTAAAGGGGAATACAGCAATTTTGTAGTCCCCACAGGTAATTGTAGGTCCCAAAAAATACCTTTTTTATCCAAATACATTTCGATACGTGTTTTTTTTTTTTTTTTGGCGCAGGCCAGTTTTGTTCATTGGGCACCTTGCATTTAAAAATTGGAATACAGCAATTTTGTAGTCCCCAAAAGGTAATTTGAAAGGTCCCAAAAAAAAACCTTTTTTTATCCGAATACATTTCAGATCGGTTTTTTCACTTTGGCGCAGGCCAGTTTTGTTGATAGAGCTTTTTGCATTTAAAATGGAATACAAAATTTTTTTGTAGTCACCACAGGGAATTAAAAGGTCCAAAAAAACCTTTTATTATCCAAAACATTTCGCGTGTTTTTTTTTATTTAGTGCAGTACAGCTTTGTTCTTTTGGGGCACCTTGCACTTAAATTAAAATACAGCAATTTTGTATCACCACAGGTAAATTTAAAGGGTGCAAAAAATACCTTTTATTATCCGAATCATTTAAATACGTGTTTTTCATTTTGGCGCAGGCCGCTTTTTTCATTGAGGCCCCTTGCATTAAAAATGTAATACAGAAATTTTTTGTAGTCCCCAAGGTAAATTGAAAGGTCCAAAAATCCCTTTTTATATCCGAAAACTTTCGATACGTTTTTTTCACTTTGGGGCGCAGGCCAGCTTTGTTGAAAATTTTAATTTGCGTTAATTTAAATACAGCAATTTTTTTGCACCACAGGTAAATTTGATAGGTGAAAAAAAAACCTTTTATTATCTGAATACATAATTATATTTTTTTTTCCTTTGGCGCACTACAGCTTTGTTTCATTTGGGGGCACCTTGCACTTAGATGTGAAATACAGCAATTTTGTAGCACCATAGGGAATTGAAAGGTCCCAAAAAAACCCTTTTTTTTTTCCGAATACATTTCAATGTTTTTTTTTTCCTTTGGCGGGGTAGCTTTGTTGATAGATTTTACTTTGGGCATTTTTAAATTGAATACAGCAATTTTGTAGTCACCACGGGTAAATTGATAGGTGCCAAAAAATCCCTTTTATTATCGAATACATTACAGATACGTTTTTTTCACTTTTGGCGCACTACAGCTTTGTTCTTGAGGCACCTTGACTTAGAGGGTGTACAGCAATTTTGTAGTCAATAGGTAATTGAAAGGTGCCAAAAATACCTTTTTTTTTCCCGAATACATTTCAATAGGTTTTTTCACTTTGGCGCGGTCAGCATTTTTGATAGATCTACTTTGCAGTTAAATTTGAAACAGAATTTTTGTGTCACCACGGGAATTGATGGGTCCCAAAAAATCCCTTTTATTATCCGAATAATTACAATACGTTTTTTTCATTTTGGGCGCATACAGCTTTGTTTTTGGGCCCCTTGCATTTGATTGAATACAGCAATTTTGTATCCCCATGGGTGAATTAAAAGTCCAAAAATACCTTTTTTTTTATCCGAATACATTTCAATACGTGTTTTTTCACTTTTGGCGCAGGCAGTTTTGTTGATAAAATTACTTTGCATTAAAATTTTGATAAGAAAATTTTGTATCACACAGGGGAAAATTGATGGGGTCCCAAAAAAAAATACCTTTTATTACCCCGAATACATTACAGATACTGTTTTTTTCACTTTGCAACACAAAGCTTTGTTCATTAGGCACCTTGCACTTAAATTGAAAACAGAAATTTTTTGTAGTCCCACGGGAAATTGAAAGGTGCCAAAAATAGCTTTTTTTACCCAATCATTTAGATACGTTTTTTTTCACTTTGGCGCGGGCCATTTTGTTGAAAGCTACTTGGCAGTTAAATGTGAATACAGCAATTTTGTGTCCCTAAGGTGAATTAAAAGGTGCCAAAAAACCTTTTTTATTATCCGAATATTCAGATACTTTTTTTTTCACTTTGGCGCAGGCCAGCTTTGTTGATAGATTTTTTTTTTGCAGAAAAATTTAATACAGCAATTTTGTAGTCCCAAAAAGGGGGGTGAATTGTAGGGAAAAAAATCCCTTTTTTTATTATCCGAAACCATTAAGATACGTTTTTTTCATTTTGGGCCCAACATTTGTTCTTTGAGGCCCCTTGCATTTAAAAATATGAATACACAATTTGTAGTAAAAACCCCGGTGATTGAAAGGTCCCAAAAAAATAGTTTTTTAATCGAATAATTTCAAAATACGTTTTTTTTTCCCCCTTTTGGCGCAGGCCAGCTTTTTGTTAGACTACTTTGCTTTTTAAACGTGAATCAGCAATTTTGTAGTCCCCAAGGGGTAATTGAAAGGTGCCAAAAAACCTTTTATTTCGAATACATTTAGATACTTTTTTTTTACTTTAGCGAGGCCACTTTGATGATAGATCTACTTTGCCAGTTAAATTTGAATACAGCAATTTTGTATCACACAGGTAATTGATAGGTGCCAAAAAATACCTTTATTATCCAATACATTACTTTACTGTTTTTTCATTTTGGGCGCATCAGCTTTGTTCATTGGGGCATTTGCATTTAAAATGTGAAACGACAAAAAAAAGTACAATGTATGCATCACCCTATTATTCAGCATGGGACCCTTTCCCCATCTGTATCCCCGCCGGAAGGGAGCGAAAGCCCATACAAAAGAAAAGTTGTAAAAAGCAAATTGGGTTTGTATTCCTTTTAAAACCCCAAAAAAAGTTTTTTTTGGTAAACAAAATAAAATTCTTGCAATCCAAACAATGGCACACCCCCTAAAAAAATATATCACCAAAGGCTAGCGCTTTTCGGGGTGGGGACCCCCTTAATCGTAACATAAATACATGTAAAAAACATTGTTTATACACAAAGTGTACAAATATGATTGATTTTTCCCTGTGTCCCGCTTTGCCGGCACCCGAAGCATTTCCCGGGAAAACTCCTTAAAAACCAAAAATTTAGTACGGAATGCGAAAAGGGTTGCCACAACGATGGGTAAGGGGACAAATCGTCACCAGAATACGTCACGGGCATGCGCAATAGGCGAAAAAAAACGGCAAAGCCACAAAGTATAGTGCAGAAAAAAGAGGTTAAATCGACTGTATTTGGCAGAATTGAAACTGCAAACCCCAAAAACTGCACAACGATCCCCGGGAAGAGGGGGGACACGGGGGTACAAAACTTGTAAGGCTGTAATAATCAAAGAAATTGAGTTAATAATGGAACATGATTTCCCCCTTGTGGTTTAGCCCCCTAGGGTGGGTGGTGTTAATGTCAGGATCCCTAGGCTTCTTTGACGTGTAGCAACCCTTTTCATATTACCACCTCTGGTGGATTTATAAATTTTATCAATGCCCCCGACCTTAGCCCGCAAAATTGCTCTCATGGTTTCCCTAAAATGCAGGGAAAGACCGACTATTTCTAATTGCGTTTGGTTATGTGTTGACTGTTCCCGAAATTCCCCTTTTAATTTGCGGGTGGGGTTCCCAAAATAGTAAATTGCTGTAGTGCCCAAAAGCTAAATAAATGATGAAAATTAGAGTTAAATTTTAAATTGTTTGTAGTATAATTTTAGTATTGTCCTATTGCTAAATTCCTTTGTTTTAAAAGCAAAATTTTGTTTACAATGTCTGGACCCACACTTTTAAAAAAAAAACCCTTTTTGTTATCATCCAACCAAAAATTGTTGGAATGATCTCGAGTATGCAAGACGGGGACAAAAAGCTCCTAGTGTCCCGGGTTCCCCAGTGACTACCCCATATCCTTTTTTAAGAAAAGATTGCAAAATGGATCTTGGTTTAAAAACATTAATTTTTTTTAAAAAAAATTTGTTTTATTTCAGGAATTAAGTGTGGAATCAAGACTAAAATTGTTTGTGGTTCTTGATTTTTAAATTTAGGATTGTGTAAAAGATTGGCTCGTTTGGGGTTTTTTATTTTTTTTAGTTGTCTATTTTGGGTCCATCTGGATACCCCCCATTTTTGAGTCTATGCAAACCCCTTTGCTCTTCGCTTTTTAGTCCCAAATTCGGTCAATTGCGCTTGGCTCTATGCAACTCTCCCCATGGTACAGATAAGGAGGTTTTTTCTATCATGAAAACTTTTTAATGCAGGTGGTATTGCTGATGTGGGTTTTCTGTTGTTTTTCTAATG
>JAODAL010058948.1:0-21788 GCA_025379985.1 Phyllomedusa bahiana | reverse complement strand
GAAATAAAAGTGTGAGGTCACGGCACGCCACAGAGCGCAGAGGTCAGGCAGGGGCAAAAAATACATTTGGAGGTGGAAAAAAAGGTAGGCCACAGGGGGGACAAACACAGTGTGGAGGTCCCCCGGCAGCAGCCACAGCGCAGCTGAGGAAGGCAGTGGCACAATGACATTCTGGAGTGGCAAAAACAAGAGTAGGCCAAAAGTGGGACAATGACAAGTGTGGAGGTCACGGCAGCAGCCACGCAGCAGCTGGGGGCAGGCAGTGGCAAATACATTCTGGAGGGGGAAAAAAAAACAGGGTGGGCCCACAGGGGGGAAAAATGACACGTGTGGGGTCACGGCGCAGCCACAGCAGCAGCATGAGGTCAGACAGGGGGCACAATAAACAGTGGGGTGGGTCACGGCACAGCCAAGCACAGCATGAGGTCAACATGGCACAATCACATTCTGGAGGGGCAAAAAGGGAGTAGGCCACAGAGTGGCAAATGAAAAGGGTGGAGGTGAGGCCCGGCAGCAGCAAGGTCAGACAGGGGCAAAATGACATTCTGGGGGTAAAAAAAAGGAAAAGGCCACAGAGTGGCCCAATGACAGAGTGGTAGGTCACGGCAGCACCCACAGCAGCAGCATGAGGTAGACAGTGACAATGAACAGTGTGAGGTCCGGCGCACACCCAGCATGGGGTCGAGAGGGGCACAATGACAAGTGTGGATGTCACGGCACCAGCAACAGCACTGGGGGTTTCATAAAGGGGCACAATGACAGAGTGGGAGGTGGGTGGCAATACCAGTCCGGGTAAAGATTGGGGGCGATGGAAAACTGTGCAGATGTGTGGCTCAGGGGGGTGGGGGATCAGAATAGGGGTGGGCGGGTAGTTTGAACCCCCAGATCATTTTCACGTTTGGGTGAGGCGTCAGGCTGATGTAGTCTGACGCCTAAGGCATTGGTGTTGGAAATCCGGGCCCGATCCAGCCGGATTCTCTTGACAAAGGTCAGCGTTCCAATTTCCCGTGGACAACGAGTTTCCCCCTTTGGGGGGGTAACGAGGGCCCCCCGCCGCAGAACACCCGCTTGATGCCCACCACGGGCCCGGGGCAGGCAGCTTCTCCACTGAAAAATCGGCAAGTTGCGGCCACACACCCATTTTGGCTGCCCGTACCCCGGATTTTTTAAACGGGGGGTGGCAGAGTGTTTTCCAAGTAGGCCACACTTTTGGTTCAGGGTCTGCCCGGTCCTGCTGCTGTCTGGCGACCCCCTCCTCACTAGAGGTAAGGAAGCTGCTACAGTGACTCCAGATTATTTTGCTCTGATGGAGCTGGGTACTCTCCGACCCCCCACCTTCCCCCGGCAGCCGGGGCCCAGTAGTACGGGGAGTGCTGAAAAACCCCCCTGGTCGACCTTCAGAGGAGGGCGATGCCGCACATAGGCAGGGCAATGATCGGGGGTTTTTCCCTATAGTATTTGATTTTGTCCCCCCTCTAAATAGCTGGGAAAAAGGCCCCCTTTTTGGCCGGTAGCAAGGGTCCAATAGGGTAGAGAGCCAAAAAGTCATCCTCTGCGGGGGTGACTATTCAGCTTCACTAGCAGGAAAATCAGCATGTCGGGCCATCGCCAATGACACCGGGGGGGTCCCCGCCCCCATCTCCACGTTACTGCCACGGTGCTTGCGGGTCACTGCCTCGTCTTTCTACTCATCTACCTCCTCCCCCCTGCTCCTGTCCCCCTCTCTTGTCCCTGGGTAAAAATCCCTCTTTTCCCCCAGACAATGCTTCGCTCCAATGTCCCCCCCTACTCCTCCTCCTTTCAATCCCCCCCGGACTCATTTGGCCACGGATGTAGTCCCACTCTCCATCCCTCCCCAGACAATTTTTCACATCGTTCCAGGACAGGGGGGAAAAGCAGTGGGATGACGTTATTCATCCCGTGCCGGCGATACAAAATAATGGTCTCAAGGGCCCTAAACAACGGCAGTTGTACGCATGAGCTGCCACTGGCTGACATCAAATTTAAACACAGGGGAGTACCCCTTCCCCCGGGATATCAAAAACATTAAGGGCCTTTCTCTTTTCAACAGTGGGTCCACATGTGCAGGAAATTTCCAACGGGTGGAAACATCCATATCAGAGGTGTTGGGGGGGGCCGTTCTCCCGCTGCCTCGGGGAGGGTGTTCCGCTTTGTGGAAATGGATGAAGTGCATGCACAGTTCTGGCCTTTTTCAAAATCTTCTGAAGATCGGGGGGAAAAGACTTCGGGAACCTTTTCACAACCGATTGAACATTTGCAACCATGCAGGTAGCATGGCCCCACCCCCCTCGGTGCAGCGCGTACACCATTTTTTCCCCGATTGCCCGCCACCAGGGTTCCGTTTTTGAAAGTTGGCGGGAGAAAGCCACCATCGTTTTTTTTGCTGCATGACGCCCGAGCATCCCCCCCTGTGTGCTTCTTTGCCGAGGGAACGGGGGTTTTGAACTGCGTACACCGCGTGCCCTACCATGTGGGTTTATGGGAAATCTTTTTGGGGGGGCGAGATGGTGGGGGAGGAGGAGGCGGACATTGGCGCAGGGCCGCGTTTTGGGCAACGGGAGGGAAAGCGGCGCTCATGTCCAAAATTGTTGGTGTGGCCCGGGCCGGGAAACACATTCACCCCCGGGGCCGAAAGGACATGTAGGCCCTGCCCTGTTTACAGCTCAGACTCCGCTGCCGTGCACCTTGGAACAAACCGATAAGCTCAAGGACTGGCCACCTTCTACATATTTTGAAGTGTGGGACTGCCCTTTTTTGGAAAAGAAATTGCGGCTTGGAAATCTCATTCAGTGGGACAAGCCCTTGTTCTCGAAGGTTTTCAGAGTCCCCATTTGAAAGGGGGGGGTGCAGTACCAACAACTTGGACAGGAGCACGGTCAGTGCGCACCCTTAGGTGGTTGGACGCATCTGTTGTCTCTTTGCATCGCCCCCCGCTGAACGAACTGCGGCCCATGATTTCGAGGAGCAGGAAACATCTGGACCCGGGGGATGATGCAAAGTAAAAGCTCCCCTTTGCAGAGGGGGTGGGGCCTTGACTGGCTGCAAAAGGCTGCGTTCCATGGGCACTGCTGCTGCTGTTGTGCGGGGCGGATGGGCCACCAATTGAGCCACGTTTTCCCCCGGCCCCCCGGATGGTGACCTCATGTTTGACACAGGGCCCTGGGGCCAAAAGTTGTCCCGGCCCGCTTCATTTTCTTAAGATTTAAAATACCCCTATTCGGCTCCTCCGGTGTCATAGCAAAAAAACTGCCCCACCGCCCAGTTCGGATTTTTTCGCCAACGTCCGCACTGAGTGACTACTGCCCCCCTGCCTCGCTAGCCCCCTTTCCCCCACTTTTTTGGCCCCGCAAAGCGGGTTTTTTACCCCATGGGCCCCTTGTCCGACCCCAATGCTGCTATCCCGCTGATCAGGCCCCACGACCCACTTGCTGGCTGCGCCACTGCCTGAGCGAAGCGACGCCCTCTTCCCTGACGTGATGAACCCTTTCCCACCCGGCTCCAATTTGCGGTCGGCTACATATCATCATTTGGGTTTCATTGTCCTGTGTCCTCATCACCCCGGGCTTGGTATCGAGGCTGACCCCTCAAACAGACCTCCCTGCCACTCCCAAAATCTATACTTTGCCGCCCCCCTGCAGAAGCAGGGGATATTGGCCCCCCTTTTTCGCTGCCAAGGGTGTACTGCCCCCTCAAAATTTTTCTCCTCGCTAATAGTGGCGCTGAGCCCCGACCCCTGTAGATCTCTGGCTGAGGGAAACCCCGGGTGGGAACAGGGGCGGGTTGGGAAAAAGGTGAGGGCCGCTGACCCGTCCCGGGCCATTCCAATAAGGGTTGTGTCGACGTTCCCCCCGACTCTGGTGGGGGTTTTCAGATGTATTGGGAGGAGTGGATGACCTAGTCAACCCAAACCAGAACCTTGGGTTGTCTCAGCACACGGTCGCTGATGACAGCGGGGGAGTTGTGGCCCCACCAGTGACCCCCCCTGCGCGTCCCCCCTTTCGTGCTGCGAACTGGGCCGCTCATGAATATTTGTGCCCTGCCCCCCCCGCAGGCGAAGACCGCCACCTCTCTTTGAAAAATGTTTTTCTAAAATGACAGACCCTGTTTGATGAAAATATCTTATATGATAAATACAACCCCGATTGACTCCAAATGAACCACTAAGAACTTTGGGTAAAACCCCTTTGGGTAAAAAATTGCGCTCCCAAATGGGCAGGAAAAAAAGACTTGATGTGCCTTTTAAAAATCTGTGTATTTTATGAATGTAAAGGCTTATTAACCTTTGGAATGAAATTTTGCTACAAATTTCTTCTGTGGGAGTAAAAAAAAAGTTTCTTTTACTGAGTGCAACTGCAGAAAAAAAAAAAAAAAAAAAAATTAGTTAACCCTTGGATGTAAATTGCGCCAAAAAAATTGAGCCACCACAAAATATGCGACGTGTTACAATCGGTGTTTTTTACCCAACAAAAAGAGCTAAAATTGTAATTTAAACCTTTTTTTGTGAATTCCCTTTTTTTTTTTTGGGGGGGGGGGGGTGAAAAGGGTGGGGGGGGGGGGTTTTTTTTCTTTTTTTTTTTTTTGGGGGGTTTTTTTTTTTTTTTTTGAAATTTTTTTTTTTTCTTTTTTTTTTCCCCCTTTTGGGGGAAAAAAAGGTAAATTTTTTGGGCGGCCAAGGGGTTTAATTTTGAAGAAAAGCCCCCCCACCAAAATACGACTTTGTAGCGTGTTTAACAATGCGGGTTTTTTACCAGCAACAAAAGATAAAATTTTTAATTAAAAACCCCTTTTCTTGTGAAAAGGCTCGGAAAATGTATATAAATTTTTTGGGGTGAAAATCGGGTTTCTTGGAGTCACCACACTAATAAAAACGCTTAATTAACCCCTGGGTGCAGGGGGGTCGCTAGGGCTTTTTTTTTGGGGCTCGGGCCCGAATAAAACCCCTGTCCCCGAACCTCCCGGCTCCAGGCCCCTGCCCTGGGCCTGGGCACCCAATGGCCCCAACAACATGTGCGTGCTGGCGCCATACAATCGGGCTTTCTGCGGGGCAGAGGCTAGCGCTCCCTGCCCGCAGGGCAGTGTCGGACCTCTCCGGGTCCACCAGCGGGGCCGCTCGGGTCCTTTAGCGCTGGACCCGGCAAGGGCCCCCTCGGCTCAGCTGGGGAGCGGCGCGATGTAAAGACCCCATCCCCCGCTGCCTGTCCTCGGGCGCACAGCGCGTCCAGGCTGTGCGCCGGGGACGCGGGAGGAGGGGGGTGAAGAGGACAGAGCGCGCTCGCCGGGGGTGCTAAGTATTGTTATTTTTATAGCGTTTACCCGCTGGTTTCCCCTATATACTGCCTGTGGGCCCTATGTCTGCCCGGGGGCCCTATTAAAAGCCGTGAACCCCCCTTTCCTGCCTGTGGGCCCCCATCCCTGCCCGTGGCCCCCTATACTCCTGTGGCCCCCCATACTGCCTGGGGGCCCCCTATAGCCTGGGCCCCCTTTACTGCCGTGGCCCCATTTTCGGCCCCTGTGGGCCCCAAAAATGCTGGGCCCCCCTTTCTGCTGCGGGCCCCCTATACTGCCCGGGCCCCTTACTGCCTGTGGTCCCTATACTGCCTGTGGCCCGTATACCCGCCCGTGTCCCCTATACCTGCTGGGCCCCCCTTTCCTGCCTGTGGCCCCCCCTTACTGCCCGCGGCCCCATATATGCCTTGGGCCCCCCAAACCGCCCCAGTGCCCCTAATTTTAATGCCTCAGTGCCCCATATACCTGCCTGTGGGACCTATACCTGCCTGTGGCCCCTATACCTGCTGTGGCCCATATACCGTTGGCCCCCCCTACCTGCCTGTGGCCCCATATTCTGCCCGTGGTTCCCCTATACTGCCTTTGGCCCCTATACGCCCCGGGCCCCTTTTACCCGCTGTGGTCCCATATACGCCTGTGCCCTATATGCCCGTGGCCCCTATACTGCCTGTGGCCCCTAACCGCCCTTTTTCCCCCTATACCTGCCTGTGGGCCCCCCCATACCTGCCTGTGGCCCCATATCTAATCCTGCTTGAGAGGGCCCTATATCTATAATGCCTGACATTGACCCTATATCTATATCCTGCCCAATTGAAGGGACCTTCCCACCCAACTGAGGGGGCTTTTTACCTATAATTTAAAGGGGTTGCTGGAAATGGAGGATTCTAAAATTTTGTGTCCAAATCGCAGGGGACAGTATTGGCCAGGGGATTTCAGCATGAAGGTGTGAACCGGGTGGAGAAAAAAGGGGAAAGTGAACGACGCTGATCAGAAATGATGTCTCCGGTGAGTCACTAAAGTAACGCAGTGTAATCACTTATATTTTTGCAAAACTCTACAACAACTTGTATCTACCACTTATGGTCCCCGTATGGCGGGGAATTATGTAATAAGCCTGTGTACAGTGATGGTAAAAAAATATGGGGGTTGCGGTTTTTGGGCAGGGTCTGGGAGGATTATTTGGTCCCTTTTATAATGTTTTGGGCTTGGTTTTTTAGGAGTGTTTTTTGTAAAATCATTTGTCTGTAGATTTGCCCCCAGTGTAGGTGTATGTTTGGTATGTTTAGGGGGTTTCCCCTGTCTACGGAGGTAGGGTTTTTAAAAAAATAAATTTTTATTGGTGTTTTTATTTTTTGTGACTGCTGAGGCAGTATATAAAATAGGGTCACTCTATGTGGAATAGCTGAAAAAATTTGTGACAGGGGCAGAAGGGGTTTTTTTGTAAAAACACATCATGCCGCAGTTCACAATGTGGCGTGAAAAATGTCTGAAACCCCGCCCCCTGAGCAAACACAAAAGGGGCCCGGGCCCGGATGTTTTAGGACCCTAGCAACGCCCCTGCCTGGATGTAAATTCGCCCCCAAAAAATTTGGGCCCCCACAAATACAGCTTTGTAGCGTGTTACAATGCGGTGTTTTTTATGCCACACAACAAGAGATAAAATTGTAATTAACCTTGCTTGTGAATTAGGCTACAGGAAAAATGTATATATTTTGGCGGTGAAAATGGCGGTTTCTTGGAGTCACCACAGCTGAGTAACAACGCTTAATTAAACCCTGGATGTAAATTGCGCAATAGAATTGAGCAGCCACAAGCTACGAGCTTTGTAGCGTGTTACAATGCAGTGTTTTTTACGCCACACAACAAGAGATAAAATTGTATTTAACCTTTCCTTGTGAATTAGGCTACAGGAAAAATGTATATATTTTGGCGGTGAAAATGGCAGTTTCTTGGAGTCACCGCAGCTGAATAACAACGCTTAATTAACCCCTGGATGTAAATTGCGCCAAATAATTGAGCAGCCAAAAATGAAGTGGTATTTTTATTTTAAAAATTCTGTTTCTTTAAATGAATACAACTGGAACTGACTTAGATCCCCGTTGGATATTCAATGTGCTGTGAGCAGATAGGATTTAAATGTATATGCAGCTGCAGTGGATGCACACTGGATATCAGATCCAATACCCAAAAAAATCAGAAATAGAACGTTAAGAGAAGCAGTCTCTGAGACAAGCTGAGACACCCCCCAAAAATTGCTGTATTAAAATCAGTTCTTCAGTAACAATCAGCCGCGGCAGCACCTTCCCTGATCAGTACAGTGAGAGCGGTATGAGCTCCCAGCATCGCGCCCGGACTTATATAGTGCGGTGACATCACATAATCCCGCCGGTCTCTGATTGGCTGCATCTCTGCACCTGTCATGCAGGCTATGCCCTTCTTCCTCCCCGAGTTCTTTGCCCCATGTAACGGCAGGTGCTCACAGCCATTTTATCAATGACAAGCACACTTCTTTCACCCGAAGTACCCCAAACTTCTTCGTTCAGAACCGAAGTTTTCCTGAAATTCTAAACGAATTCCACTTCGTTAGAATCAATTCGCCCATCTCTAATCAGTACACCTGTGGTGACTACAAAGTTGCTGGATTCAAATTTAACTGCAAGATGGCTCTATCAACACAGCTGCCAGCGCCAAAGTGAAAAAAACACGTATCTGAAATCTTTTACTGAAAATTTAAAAAGGGATATTTTTTGGCACCTTATCAACCTGTGGTGACTACAAAATTCCGGGTTTTCAAATTTAAGTGCAAGGTGGCTATATCCACAAAGCTGGACTGGGCAAAATTGAAAAAGAACACCTATCTGAAACGTATACTGAGAATAAAAGTGGAGTTTTGCACCTAACAAATAGACCTGCAGTTACTTGAAAAGATCTGTATCCTAATTTAAGGCACTTCAAGGCCAAAACAAAGTTTTGGCTGGACAATATCCAGTATACTTTGTAGAGCTTGTCTGTGTGCGCCCACGGGCCCCCCCCCCCCCCCGCTCCCCTCCGTGACTTTACAGCGGTGGATGCTACTTTAAAATTCTCTGCCTAACTACCTAAAATCTGCAAATCTCTGATCTAACTAACTACTAAGGATCACAGCTAAAAGTAGAGCTGTCTCTGTGAAAAAAATAAAATAATTTCGCTGAGCCGTTTGCTGAGCTGTTTGGACAGAGGCAGAGCGCACGTCCTACTGCTATGAGACGCTGTCAGACACTGATCATGAACCGGAAGGGCAACCATACACATCCCAGTCATGACGTCGCACACACATCTCACCCTGCTCTAATTCTGTAAGCTGATTTGCTGGCCACCAAAATGACAGAAAGCGCCAAAAATGGCGCGATATTAATAGATTATGCACAGATTTTAACCTAAATTATCGCGTGATCTAAAAAATCCGATCAACGTAAATACCGTGCCGATTTCAACTTTGTCGATAATAATCGCTCAACACTAATTATTACATGTCTCTATGTCCCACTTTTATTTTCCTTTGTGCATTGATGGTGTGTGGTTTAAATATTTGAAGAAATGTAGGAAATCTTTTCCTAGAAGCATTGCACATTGAGATACCACATCATGGCACATGAGATGCCTACATGACTTTACCAATCCTGTTTTTTGCTGAAAGAAAACACATTTGTAACTGTAGTGTTTAAACAAGGCATAACTTAACATGGAAAATAGTAGGAAAATGTACTGTATTGTTTAGGAAGATTTGTGAATTCTAGGAATGAAAATAAATTATTTATTTAAATCCTCAGTATATAAATATTTCACATTAATCTTATGAACACGGTAAATACTAGGTAATATCTAGGTCTGTTCTCCGTAACAGATGTGTTATATATTACTCAAAAAGTGTCAAAATGTTCTTAATTGTTTGCAAAACGTTGACTAAGGGAATGGTAAAGCTAGTTTTGCAATCGTGAAGGGAAGTCTTTATTTTCAGTAGAAATAAATTGACACGTGCGTGAGCATTATCTTTATTTTGGTCTCTTGGGTGGTCTGTAAAATATACTTTTTTTCCAATGGAAAGTAAATCTCAGCATGAAATGCTTCCTTTAATTTATCAGGATAGAAGTGAGGAACTGGAATGTGAGTAATCTTGATCATGTATATCTATGAGACATACATAATTTGCCCATATGTACTTTTCCATATACAATAATATAACAAGACATATATAAATATACATTAACAATTTGTCATATTATTATCATTATTGTCCTATCATGGAATATGGCATTTCTCAATGACACTGAATATATTGAAATAGTGTACACTTATAATATGGGTTAAAGTGGGGAGCTTAGCAGATTTACCCCCTGTCTACTCTCAGTACAATGTAACGATGTGCACTCATTTCCCTCCTTCTGCGGTGGGGCACGCCACGGTCGACTCCCGGAGGCTCCTACCAGTCCCAGTCCCAGCTGTGTTTAGCATCTGCCACTGCTTCCTTGCTATAGCAGAGATCCCAAGGCTTGTAGAGGATTCTTGAATCAGTGCTCCATACAAAAGTGGCATTTATCATCTCCCTGCTCTCTGGCAAAGCTCTAGCTTGGGTCTGTGGGAGCGAGGGGATCCTCTGACAACCAGCTTAATAGACTTCCTGGTTGCCTTGTGCAAGTTTTTGAAAGACCCCGGGCTCATCACTTCAGCTGCATCCTCGTTGCTTTATCAGGGCGAGTCCTCAGTGGGACAGTACGCTGTACAGTTTCGTACCCTGTCGTCTGAGATGGCATGGAACACTGAGGAACTGATACCTACCTTCTGGGAGGGACTGGCCAGTTGCATTGAGATGGGCTTGCTGGCCGTGACTTATTCACCAGCCTGGATGACCTCATTTCTTTGGCCACTCACAGGGAAGTCCGCTTCGTGGAACGACAACAGTAGATTCATCAGCAGTGGGAGGCATCCTGACCTCGTAGAGTTCAATGCCTGGCACCTGTCTTTCAGCGCTTTCTTCAACCTGTGCCCTCCACGTCATGGGAAGCTAGAAGAAAAATGCGGTCCCCGGCGCTCATCTATTCAAACCTCCAAGAGGCACGAAGTATTATAAATAAAGGTTTTTAGAGGTTTTCAGAGTAGATACTCATGAAAAAAGCTGTAAAACCTAATAAAAACATATGTACATAAAATCACTAACGACGCGTGTCTAGCCGAGACCGGCGCTACCTCAGAAATTGTGATTACAAAAAATGCCAGGAACAGCAGTCATTTAAATGTATTCCGCACTTCTCATTGGGAGGCTAAGCCAGCCAATGAGATTCCGAGCTACAATAAGCCA
This sequence comes from Phyllomedusa bahiana, assembly GCA_025379985.1. NCBI lineage: Eukaryota > Metazoa > Chordata > Amphibia > Anura > Hylidae > Phyllomedusa > Phyllomedusa bahiana. The sequence continues at coordinate 11,146 of JAODAL010058948.1, read as the reverse complement.
TGTTAGTCTATGGAAGGAAGCTCGCCAATCAGCAATAGACATTACAATTTAAATCACACGAAGAAAGAACATGATTGGTTACATAAAGGAGGGGCTTGGTTCTCTGAACCAATCAGGGAACGAGCTACTTCCCTCTATGTTCCTCTACGGGAGGAAGAAAGAAGAAGGAGCCGTAAGTGAAAAAGAAATCAAAAAAGAACCAAAGCTGCAATGATTGGCTTAAACTATGTATGCGACAATAAACTAGCCAAAAGCTCCAATTGCGCTGATATTGAAGCGAAGTTAACGAGCACAAGAATAAGCGCTATATTTATATCTAACTCTTAACCTCTATACACTATTTATGGAAAACTAAAGATTTTGTTAATCCCAATGATAAGAGAAGATTTGAGATAAGACAATTCATCAATTGTAAAACCAGAGGGGTGGTTTATGGGCTTTTATGTGTACCTGCCCCAAGATCTAGTGGGAAAAACCATACAGGAGTTTTGTCGTTTGGATCTCGAAACATCTGAGTACTATTAAAACTAGAGGTGAACACTCCCTAGCAAGACACATTTTGGAAAATACATAATGGCGAAAATGAGGTGTTAAATTTTGAGGCATATGTTTGAAAAAGCTAGGGGAAAGAAAGGGCGATTTGGATGTAGTTTTGTTGCAGGAAGAGGCAAGATGGATACACAGACTCAATACATTGAAACCTAAAGGCCTAAATGAAGGCTTTTCATTTTCGGCCTTTATTTGATCGTGCTGATTCCCTATATAATAATTTTTGAAGAAACATGATATATGTGATTAAGTATGGTCAAGTGTATGTAGCAAAGTTGAATATATTACTATGGAAGCATCAGAGTTCATATATGTGGGTTTTTTTTTGTTTGTTTTTTTTGTTTTTTTGTTTTTCCCCCCCCCCTTTTCCCATCTCCCCCGCGCCCCTTCCCCCCTCCTCTCCCCCTTTTGCCTCTACGTTTTTCCTCATTGCCCCCTGGGTCTGTAATGATGACAGATATTATCATGTGAGGCCACGGTTTCTATTTAACAAATTAGGGATGCATGTGTGGTGCTTTTGCGGGTGACTGTTCAGGTGTGTACTCATGTATGTGGAGATTTGTTGTTCCTGCTTGCGGCGCTGGTCTAGTGCGGGGCGGGTGCAGCTGGATGCGGTGGCATTTGAGGGTGCTGGAGTTCTTGCATGCTCCCATTGTGGTGTGGTGGATTGAGTGGCTGGCTGTGAGCCGTAAGAGAAGATCTTCAATGGGGAACTTGTGAGGTCAAACTGTGGGGAGGGAGAGAGCTAGCCATAGAGCCTACAGTTTTATTAAAAATGGTATGAATAATTACATGTGAAAGAGAGGTAGTTTATGAAATAGTCTTGAGACAATACTATAAAATGCAGTGGGAACATGTATTTAATGGGGCCTTGCAGCTCTATTGGAATGAATAGGGCATATTACATTACATAGGAGAAGAGTTTTTATGGGAAGATAATATGACAGTGGTCTATTGTACAGGGAGTTCAATTCCCAATGAATATGCATTATTAGATATTGAAAGGAAGGGCTAATGGGAATTGACAAAGATGGCAGTGTGCTGTGTAATGTGATACCTAGTCTGCTTAGTTAATTCTAGGTGAGGCACGCAGTTGCAGTAATATGAGAGAAGTGAGACGGAAGCCCATCACAGTCAGGGCTGAGGTGTTTGTTGGTACGGTAAGATGGGGCGCAAGCCCATTATGGAGATGGCGAATTGACTGAAGGTTGTTTTTGGGTCATGAGAGCATGGTTGGCAGCTTAAAGGCCCGACATGTTATGAGTGTGCGCGCGCGGAAGGGGAGTGGGCTTTATGTGGATTCTCTGATGGCTAATTGGTCGAGCACCTGAATTGGGGTGTTTACCTAACATGATAATAAAGGAAGTGAGCTCAGACCACATGTGATCGGGACCTCTAAGCCTTGATAAAGCCAGGTTAGCTGGGGAAACATGTCGGCCGAGGTCAGGCATGACGTTTTAAATTGTGAAACTCTCACCTCTGTCTACAAGTGTCACCTGTTGCAGACAGTGTCACAAAGGGGGCCTTATTTGTTCTGTGTCAAAGAGATTAGGGGCGACTGCCCAAGTAGTTGGCTTTGGGGTCCCTTTCTGAAGCTTAGTACTTTGCTATGATATAAGGCTCTCCTGTTAAATAGGGGGGGTTTCCACCAGACTTATGAATAGAAAGGGGAGTTATTCCCTCTTTCAGAAGCAAAAAGGGTTAAATGATGAGGATAGAGATCAGGTTTTTAAAATAGTGTGTATAGAGGTTAAGTTATATAATAAAAGTTATGTTTTAGTGTTTAATAAAATAGAAACTGATAGAGTTTAAGTTTGCCTTTGGCAAAATAGTAAATATAGTCATCAAAAGTCACTCTTTGTTCTCTTGCGAGATTCCCAATTTTTTGGAGATTATGTGACAAGAATAAGCGCGTCTCAGCTCACAGTGTCCAAAGGAATTTATTGTGTTGATATGATTGGTTGAAACTGGAGGGACTCGTCTCCAGGAACCAATCAGGATATGAGTTACTCGTACCATGTATTTCTATGGGGAAGAGTAGCTCGACCCATGTCATAGGGTGTATATTACGGTATACAGTGTGTGTCTTATACGCTGTGATCGAGAAATATGTATCTTATGCATAATTTAATATACTTTGTATCCAGACATAGGCTTGATACAATCCAATCCATATCAGACATAGGATAGATACTATGTCTTTTACTGCAGCTGTCATGCTACCCCCACAGAAGGGTCTATTTCTGCTCAGTGTTTGACCTTGGTGACCCCCTCCTGACTGCTCCGAACCCATACAGATCATAGCTGAAACTATTCATAATGCTCCAGTATTATTATACCACATCAGATATGGAGGGCCATAGAATTAGGCAGTCTTGGGATTGCTGACTAGACAACTCAGACATAAGAGATACCATGTTTGGGCATTCTGCGCGTTAATAAGAGACTGTTCTGACTAGTATAAAGAGGTGTGTTTTACCACTAAGAGCAGCCTCGGCTGGGGTCTGACGACGCCCAGCAAACCTGTGTCATCGGACTGAATGGGTTGTATTTTGAGGTACAAGCGGGGGCTCCCCATTTATCTGTGTGCAAGAACTATGCGTCGATAACATCTGTAACTGCAAGCTAAGTATCATTCTATTCTATCTTAATTATTCTATTCTATTTCTTTATCTATGTAATAAACCTTTCATTTTTTATACATTCTGCCTAATTGTAATTCATTTCTTGCCGCCAAATCAATCACACAATTACAATTGGTGGCAGCAGTGGGATTTGGCGCTACAAGAAATATTACAATTGTTTTATTGGGGAATAGCAATGTATATCTTAGCTGAGATGTTTAGTTTTGGGGTAGATGACAAAATTCGAGTCCAGTCCCCGGGGGGGGGGGGGGGGGGGGGGTGTACTATAGTGCATATATTACACTCAAATCTCGATTTGATTGCGTCACCATTGCGACGGACAGACCCCAGTCGGTCAGTGGTGATCTTGTACTGTATCTTTAACGGTTGAAGGTCACAGCAGAAGAAGGGACTGGGGATGCTAGATGGCGCCAGTCAGGGGCGTTGCTAGGGTCCCAAAACATCCAGGGCCCGGGCCCTCTGTGTTAAGTTTTGCTCAGTAGGGCTGCGTGCACACAGCATTTTTCACGCCCCATTGTGAACTGCAGCATGTATTTTTACAGAGAAAAAACTGTAGCCAGCGCGTCCCTCTGATATTTATTCTCCCCTGAACGGGTAATCGTAGCTCTCAGTGAGACCTATGAATTACCATAATGTCGGCCCGTATGTCGGGCGTATTGAAGCGCAATTACACGCTGAACTACAGACCGACATTACGTAGTGTGAACATACACAGTGTATTTTTTGGGCATAACTGCTGTAATGCGTCCGAAGTGCACCCCACAAATACGGTAAAATCATAGCGGTGAGGGCTCTGGTTACTGGTTGTTTTCCCTGGAACACAGAACCCGCCCGTAAAAATAAGTGACAGGCCACTTCTTTCAGGGGGAGAAGTGAAAGTGGATGGGAGGTGGCCGTATAGCGGTGCGCACAGGTACGCTGTGTGAACATACCCTTAGGCCATGTTCACATGGTGTACTGCCGCATGTACTCTACACGCCTCAGTACGCTGTGCATTTTGGAAGTGCTGTTCAGGGGGGGCCTGCTCCATTTACTACAATCATCAGTGGCACATAAGCGCCACGAAGAAGTGACCTGTCCCTTCTCTCCCTAGACGTACGATACGATCGTATTGTACGGGAGGAGACAGACGTAATTCATAGTTCTCTATGAGAGCAATGGATTACCATAATTGTGGGGCACATATTGGGTGTATTGATGTGCAAATACACCGCAAAATGTATCCTGCAGTTACGCCGTGTGAACCTAGCCTTAGCCTGGCTGCAGCAGCTAAAAACATACAAAACCCTGACAAATGACAGGTATAAAAATTCTATTCAAATATAATTCCTCATCAGGTTGTAGTTTACATGTGTAAGGGACAAACAGGCAGGATTATGTTTTAGTCACGTGAATGAGGTGATATTGTGATATTTGTGTACATACACATTTGCATACATACATATACACACACACGTACATACACACACATGTATAGACATACACACACATGAATACACATGTATACACATACATGTATAGACATACCAACTTTCTTTCCCAAAACAAATGAATACACTACACAAATCCCTAAAAACAAACACACAAAACTGTATAGACACATCCCACAAATTATACACAATGAAACAATCAAAGCTTTCAACCCATTTTGGGCCGGGCCGGGGGGTTTTTTGCCCCGGATCGCCGTCTTTGGTAAAGGGGGAATTTTGGGCACTAACAAAGGGGTTTCCCCTTTTTAACGGCCCCCCAAACCTTTTTTTCGGGCCCAGTAAACGAAATCAAAGTAAACAAACAAAAAAAAAAACCCCAAACTAAACATTGTGAGTCCCCACAAACCCTGCATTCAGGCCCCTACCTTTTCCAGCACTCCCCCACACCACGTCCCCAGCCTCCACTGGAAACCGGCTTCCTAAAACCCTGGGGGGTTAAGGGGCCTTACTTACAAGCTCCACTGCTTCCCCAAAACCGAAAGTTAACCACCCCCCCCTGATTCCGGAGCAGCAGGTTTTTGGTAGGCCTCCAAGGCCATGAAAAACAGGGTGCTGGAACACGGGAACATGGGTCGTGGGAACATGGGGGAAACCCCCCCCCGACACTTGTTACCCCCCAATAAGGGCCGCCCCCCCAAGAAGGGCCAAAAAAACCAAAACAAAAACCATACCCCCTTCCCAACCGTTTAGTGTGGCGAAAAATCAAATGACCGCTCCTTTTTCCCCCAAAAGGCCCACATTTTCCTTGGGTGGCATGTGGGCATATACCCCCTCTGGTATATCCCCACCTAGGGGCGGGAAAAGGGCCCAAACACTTGTACCGGTCCGCCACAAACCCCCCCCCCTCTGAAAAAGGACCCGTAGGGCTTTTTTCCACCTTGCTAAAGGCTCCCCCCGGGGGTTCAAAGCTCCTTTTTTGGGGGGGCAAGGGTTTTCCCCCTACAACCTCAGGGGCAGAGACAAAATGGTCCCATCCCAACTCAGTTGGGGCCTAAAACCCCAATGCACTCCTCCCCACTGGACAATGACAGGTCATAAAATTTTAAAACTAGTGGCATAAAAACTTTGCACACTCTGCAACAATGTAAACCACCTTCAGCCCTTTAGCCGCTTTCAAAAGGGTTATTCCTGAAAAACCTTTCACAATCGCGCTATAAACCCTTTAGTACCCTTTTTTCCCACACAAGACTAGCTTGGTATTTTGCCCACGGGGCAGTTTTTCCCTATTTTGGGTCCCTTTAAAAAGCGGAGCCCCTTTGGGTTTTGGAAACCGGGAAACCCCCACAAAATTAAAGGGGCAGTAATGCCCATAAACCCCTCTCAGGGTCATTATCCCCATTGCTCCTGGGGGCCCAAACCAAAGCCCCAACCTGCTACCTCTTTGACTGCGGGATTACCTGAGACCAACAACTTCTCTTAACCCCCAAGGTCTCTGGTCCTCACTGACCATCTCCTGTCCTTGAAGCTCCATCTCTTGGCTAAAGCTGAAATTTGTTTTCCCTACCAGGGGGAAAACGGGTTTACCTAATGAAAAACTTCCCAAAAAACCCAAGGACCCCACTGTGGCCACCAAAAAACATGATGCAAAATTGAAAGGGTTTCCCAGGGAAACCTCATCACTGAGTCAGTTTTTTCCCATCCCTAAAGGTGTTCAGCTTACTGCAGGGGCCCCCCTTCATTAATTTTTCCCTTTGACACTTTTCCCCTGTGCAAAACCTCTCAATGCTCCGGGTAAAACCCGATTTACGCACAAAAACTTTGGAATCCCTTTCCCCCAAAATCCTCTGAAACCCCGCTCAAACGGGAGAACCACAAAACCTTTTTAACCCAGGGTCACTCCTTTATCTTGCACACCACCATTTCACAGTGTGCAGGGAAAGTAAATAAAAAAACATTTTTAACCGAGGGACAGCCAACAATGGCGCTAAAAACAACCACCTGCGGGTCCCAATAAAACCGGGGGAAACCCCCACCTTGTGATTATGGAAATTTATTGTCCCCCAAATAACTGTCGGGGAAAAAATTTAAAAACCCATTAAAAAAGGGGGCCCCCCTTCCCTACCTCTGGGGGATTCAAATACCCTCAAAATCCCCCCACTGGCCCTGAAAAACCCACTCTTTTTTTTGGTCTAACAGCTAAAATATTTTCCATTCCTAAAGTCACGTACCCTTTGGGACCACGCAGTAAAGCTATGGAAATACAGCCACCATTGGACCCAAATGAACTCAACTGAACAAACAAAACCCAGCAGCCGGGTTCTCTTCATTCCTGCAGGGTCACAATCTGGATTTTCATAAGTTTAAACCCTTTTCTGTAATACATTGATTTGGGGGGGCCCACATAATCTGCCCTTTGGCCCCCCATTTCTTTCTCAAACCCCCTTTCATCACTCATAGTTCCTCCTCATTTAAAAGGGAAAAAGAGCCCCCCCTACACCCGCACCCGAGCAATCCCTTTCCGGGAGGGGGTTTTCTTTCAGGCCACACACTTGGGGAGAGTTCCCTTTGAAAATGCAAAAAATCTTCTGGGGCCAACCCAAAAATCAAACATAGGTGCGGCTATCCACACAGGCACACATCACCCGGTGCTACTTGGGGGTGCTCCCCCTATGACCTTAGGGGCACACTAGCGCTTTAAACCCCTCTCCCCGCAGCCCGTTTCCCCCCACATTGCATTTTTTTTAAAACAGGGCCGCTCCTTTAGCTACACCCCGCTCCAGCTTTAGCAAACTACTTCACACTTGGCCCTTACTGCAGCTAAATCGTCACACGCTAAACCCCTCCCCCTGCCCAGGCCCGGTGCTGGAAAACATGGATCCCCCAGGCAGATTTATAAGAAAATGGGGGTTAAAAAAACAAACAACATTCCCCCCAGGAAAAACAGCTTTTTTGAAATGAGTCCCCAGTTCACAGTCATTCTGTGATATCAGGGCCCCCTTCTCCTGTTTTAGGCCGGGATGTCCGGGCCTCCATTTAAAACCCAGCCAAGCCTCAATAGGTTCCCGGCCCCATGGGAAAAAAAGTCCCCCAGAACGTAACAAAACCCCACTGGGAGGAGTCCCCAAACCCGGTCTGTGAAGAGTCCCCCACACTGGGAAAAGGTGTTGGGTTTGCTCGGAACCCCCTGCTGACTTTCTCCCCCAGCCAAGGGGGTTTTCTTCCATCCCCCGGAAACCCCCGCCTGCAGCTGTGGGCCTCTCCGGATCCTCCCGAGGGGGCAGTTTAGGAGCCAACCTCCACTCCGTGGCACCTCCCCACGGCTCCCTCTGCTGGGGTTTGTGGTACAGGCCCCTGCTGCCCGAAATTTGGGTTTCCCCCGGGGAAAGGCAAACCCCAGGTCCCCTTTTGCAACTTGGCCGCTCTAATGTGGACCCCCTTGTTGGACGACACTGCCCCTGGTCACAGGACAATCCGCTCAAGCAGTCAGGTGGTTGCCCGTAGCAAAAACCAAACCCCCCACCTCTGGCGACGCCATTATCCTGGGACTTGGAAAACCCCGGGCCTCTTGGCCCAAACCCGGGTAACCCTCCAGCACATTTCCATTTTAAAGGGTCCGTTGGCCCCCGTCAAGGTTTGGGGAATTTTGGCAGCCGTTTTTTTCCCTTTTTTGGGTCCCGCCCCTCCAACACCACAGCACTTGGAACCCATTGGGAAACGCTTTTATTGCCTCAAGCTCTGCTTCAAACTGCACTCGGAGGATTTTTTTATTTAAAAATCTTGCGCTTGGGGATTGGCCTCCAAATTAAAAGGGGGAAGCAGCTCCTCCTTGGGCCCCCAAAAAAAAAAAAATTTCCCGACACCACAACACAGGGCTTTTTTAAAAGTACATCACTTTTAAAAACCCCCCAAGGGCCAGCACCAACACACCGTCTCCCTTTCGGGGGGGCGTCCCCGGTCTCTCCAGAAAAACTCTCTTTCACTTTGGCAAACCTTCCCCCAAAAAGGCAACAGTCCCGTAAAAGGAGTGGGCTCTTCCAAAACCTTGCTCATACAGAGCTAAACTTTTAGGGGCCTTTTGCCCCTTTAAATTTTCCCCTGTAGCAAGCTTCTTTGCACTTATTTGTGCAACCCCCTTTTGCGGCCAAAATTTTGCCCATTTGCATACCCCCCACCAAATTTTAACTCTCACAATGCGTTCAGACGCCATCTTGGGCCCCTCCTGGGGGTACTTTCCCCTGGATCGCCCACTTTGGTAAACGGGAAAAATTTGGGACCAGACAAAGGGGGGTTCCCTTTAAACTGGCCCCAAACCATTTTTTAAAAAACAGGCCCGTATAACGAACGCAAGTAAACAAAAAAAGAAAAAACCCCGGCCGTCTAGCCCACTAACTAAACATTAGGGGGAGTCCCCTTTACTAACCTTCAGTCAGGACCCCACCTGGCCCCGCACTCACTTCCCCCAGCCCCCACAGGAAACCGGCTTCCTCAAACCTGGGGGTTAAGAGCCTCCTTCACAAGCTCCACTGCTTTTCCCAAAAAGCAGTTAACCACACCCCCCCATTCCCCGGAAACAGCAGGCTTTTGTTGGCCCCCAAGGCCCTGCAAAAAACAGTGCTGGAAACGGGGGGGAACCCTGGGTTTGTGGGAAAAATTTTGGGGTAGAACCCACCCACAAATTGCAAATCCCAAAAAAGCCCACCCCAAGAACGGCTAAAAAACCCCAAAATAACCCATAAAAACCTTTGCCAAAGTTTAGTGTTTGGGGACAATACATAAAGGGAAACCGGGTTTCCCTTTTCCCCCAAAGGGCCCCATACCTTTTGGGGGCTTTTTTTGTTCCATTTACCCCTCGGATTAACTCCCCTAGTGGCAAAAAACAGGCAACTATATGTAGCCGGTCCGCCACAACATACACACACATGTATAGACATACACACATGCATACACATACACACACATGTATACACATACACACACATGCATACACATACACACACACATGCATACACATACACACACATATGTATACACATGCACACACATGTATAGACATACACACACATGCATACACTCATGTATAGACACTTACTCACATGTATACACATACACACATGTATAGACATACACACACATGCATACACATACACACATGTATAGACATACACACACATGCATACACATACACACATGTATAGACAAACACACACATGCATACACATACACACATGTAGACATACACACATGCATACACATACACACACATGTATAGACACATACACACATGTATAGACATACACACACATGCATACACATACACACACATGCATACACATACACACACATGTAATAACGGGGTATGTCCCAAAGGATTGGCGCATAGCAAATGTGGTGCCAATATTCAAAAAGGGGTCAAAAAGTGATCCAGGAAACTATAGGCCAGTAAGCTTAACCTCTGTTGTAGGTAAAATGTTTGAAAGTTTTCTCAGAGATGCTATCCTGGAGTATCTCACTGAAAATAAATGTATAACGCCGTTCCAGCATGGGTTCATGAAGGATCGGTCCTGTCAGACTAATCTCATCAGCTTCTATGAGGAAGTCAGTGCTAGACTGGATCGGGGTGAGGCACTGGATGTCATATATCTAGATTTTTCTAAAGCATTTGATACGGTGCCACATAAAAGGTTGGTAAATAAATGAGAATGCTTGGACTGGGGGAAAATGTGTGCAAGTGGGTAAGCAACTGGTTCACTGATAGAAAACAAAGGGTAGTAATTAACGGTACATACTCAGACTGATTGCTGTTACTAGTGGGGTACCACAAGGGTCAGTATTGGGCCCTATCCTCTTTAACATTTTCATTAATGATCTTACACAGGGAATACACAGTAGAATATCGATCTTTGCAGACGATACTAAGCTCTGTAAAGTAATCAACACCATAGAGGATAATATGTTATTACAAAGGGATCTGGATAAGTTGGAGGCCTGGGCAGGGAAATGGCAGATGAGGTTTAACACTGATAAATGCAAGGTTATGCACATGGGGAAGAGAAATCCATTACATGATTACATGTTAAATGGAAAAACACTGGGTAAAAGTGACATGGAGAAGGACTTGGGAATCCTGGTGGACAGTAAACTTAATTGTAGCAGCCATTGTCAGGCAGCAGCAGCCAAAGCAAATAGGATCATGGGGTGCGTTAAAAGGGGCATAGATGCCCATGATAAGAATATTATTCTCCCATTATACAAGTCACTGGTTAGACCACATATGGAATATTGTGTACCGTTTGGGCACCAGTGCACAGGAAAGACATTGTAAGAGCTTGAACAGGTACAAAGGCGGGCAACAAAAATAATAAAAGGACTGGGTGGACTACAGTACACAGAAAGATTGGGAAGATTAGGGTTATTTAGTGTAGAGAAAAGAAGGCTTTGGGGGCCTTAATAAATATGTTTTAAATACATCAAAGGTCAATATAGAGATCTCTCCCAAGATTTATTTATACACGGGCTAGAAAC
>JAODAL010058947.1:0-21789 GCA_025379985.1 Phyllomedusa bahiana | reverse complement strand
GGAAGATCTGACACATGTGGCTATCAGCGATGGCACCCCACATATCACAGATAGAGGAAGATCTCCCACACGTGGTCTACAGAAAAGGGGTCACCTCCACATATCACAGATAGAGAGGATCTCCACATGTGGCTATCGCGGGAGGGTCACCCCCGAAAAATCACAGAAGAGGAAGATCTGCCACATTGGTTATCGCAGGATGGTCCCTCCACTTTTCTTTTTGGGTGTCCGAAATTTCCAAAAAGAAATTCTAATGGAAGGATAGATCTATTGCACTGGAAACAGCCATTCACCACTGTTCACATCTGAGGAGATGCCGGTCACTTCTGGATAGACGTGGACAACCTCCTAGACCTCCACTGGGTCACTAATGCAAATCACTGCACATTTGTAGTGTATAGGTAAAAGCTGGATCGTGCGTCCGCTCATGTCTCTCCATTTGTGTCGTGTTCTCTAGATACTCCTGCGCCTCCTCTATGTATCTCTGGAGTAAGCATTGCCATGCCCATAATAATTTGGGCAAACACATTGGGTGCCCCCCATTTTCCCCGTCTTTTATAACATTTGCCTTGTGTCTTCTAGGAAAATATTGGATTGACCCAAATCTCGGTGTCCGTCCATCCGAGAGGTGTTCTGTAATTTTACAGCAGGAGGACAGACGTGTTTATCCCCCCCCCGTCCCCCGGAAAAAGGTAACAACCTTGAAGCAGGCCCCGAGAGGGGGGGAGACAAACTTAAACCTTATTCACACAGCACCAAAACTAAAGCCAAAGCGCAGCACAAATGTCTTAATGGTTCTGCCAAGATCACCACCCTGTCCCCCTTCTAGAGCTTAAAGGGGGTTTCCCACCATAGCTTTGATGGAAATCCCATTCTTTCTATGGGAGTTCCCATACGGGGGAGAGCTGTGTTTCCATTCGTTTATGGCATTTCCCATACGGGGGGCCTGGTTCTCCATTCTGTTCTAGGGGAGTTCCCAGTAAGGAGAGCGCTGTGTTCTCCATTCTGTTCTATGGAGTTCCATACAGGGAGCGCTGTTTCTCCTTTTGTTCTATGGGAGTTCCCATAAAAGGGGAAGCTGTATTCTCCTTCTGTTTAGGGGAGTTCCCAACGGGGGAGGCGTGTTCTCCATTCTGTTTATGGGAGTTCCCATACGGGGGAGCGCTGTGTTCTCCTTTCTTTTTCATGGGAGTTCCCCAGTACGGGGACCTTTTTCCTCCTTTCTGTTCTTGGGAGTTCCCAGAAAGGGGGAGCGCTGTGTTTTTTCTCCATTCGTCTATGGGATTTCCCAGTACGGGGGAGCGCTGTTTCCCATTCTGTTCTATGGGAGTTCCCAGTACGGGGGAGCACTGTGTTCTCCATTCTGTTTTTGGGAAGTTCCCAGTACAGGGGAGCGCTGGTTCTCCATTTTTTTTATGGGAGTTCCCAGTAAGGGACGCTGTTTTCCCCATTCTGTTTAGGGGAGTTCCCAACAGGGGAGCGCTGGTTCCCCATTCTGTTCAGGGGAGTTCCCATAAAAGAGAGCGGTTTTTTCCCCTTCTTTTCTAGGGGAGTTCCCATACAGGGGGGCGTTTTGGTTTTCCATTCTGTTCTATGGGAGTTCCCAACGGGAAGCGCTGTTTTCCCCATTTTTTCTATGGGAGTTCCCGTACAAGAAGCGGTTTTCTCCTTTTCTTTTCTATGGGATTCCCAGTACAGGGGAGCGCTGTGTTCCCCATTTTGTTCAAGGGATTTCCAGTACAGGACGCTGTTTCTCCATTCTGTTCTATGGGGTTTCCATACGGGGGAGCGCTGTTTCCCCATTTTGTTTTTATGGGTTTCCCAGTACAGGGGAGCGTGTGTTCCCCTTTCTGTTCTATGGGAGTTCCAGTACGGGAGCGCTGGGTTCCCTTCTCCTCTATGGGGGTTCCCTACAGGGAGAGCTGTGTTTCCTTTCTGTTCTATGGGAGTTCCCATACAGGGGAGTGCTTGTGTTCTCCATTTTTCTAGGGGATTTCCCAGTACGGGGGAGCGCTGTTTTTTCCCCATTCTGTTCAAGGGGATTTTCCCAGAACGGGGACGCTGTGTTCCCCATTCTGTTCTATGGGATTTCCGTACAGGAGCGCATGTTCTCCATCTGTTTTAGGGGATTCCCAGCAAAGACGGTGTTTCTATTCTGTTTATGGGATTTCCCCAGCGGGGGAAGCGCTGTGTTTCCCCTTTCTGTCTAGGGGAGTTTTCCCAGTAGGGGGAGCGCGTGTTCTCCTTCTGTTCTAGGGAGCCCATACAGGGAGGCTTTTCCCCTTCTGTTCAAATTGGGATTTCGCATAAGGAGCGCAGTTCTCCATTCTTTTCTAGGGAGTTCCCAGTACAAGAGAGCGGTGTTTCTTTTTGTTCTAGGGGAGTTCCCAGTACAGGGGACGTGTGTTCTCCATTCTGTTCTAGGGGATTTCCATACAGGGGACGCTGTGTTCTCCTTTTGTTCTGGGGGAGTTCCCAGTACAGGGGTGCGCTGTGTTCTCCTTTCTGTTCTTGGGGCCCCCATACAGGGGAGCGCTGGTTCCCCCATTCGTTCTAGGGGTTTTCCCCAAAACGGGGAAAGGCCGTGTTCCCCCATTCTGTTCTTGGGAATTTCCCAGTACAGGGAGCGCCGTGTTTTCCCCCCTTCTGTTCTATGGGATTTCCCCAGTACGGGGAAAGTGCTGGTTCTCCTTTCTCCTCTAGGGGAGTTCCCATACGGGGGGAGCGCAGTTTTTCCCCATTCTCCTTAGGGGAGTTCCCAGTACAGGGGAGCGTGTTTTTCCCCATTCTCCTCTATGGGAGTTCCCTACGGGGGGAATTGTTTCGATTCTCCAAATATGGGAGTTCCCAATACACGGGTTGCGTGTTCTCAATTTGTTTATGGGGTTCCCAAAAAGGGGGACGCTGTGTCCCCCTTCCCCTCTAGGGGATTTCCCATACAGGGGGAATTGGTTCTGTTTTCTCCAATATGGGAGTTCCCAAATACACGGGAGGCGTTTCTCAATTCTGTTTAGGGGAGTTCCCCAGTAAGGGGAGCGCTGTGTTTCCATTCTCCCTCTGGGGGATTCCCAGTAAGGGGGGGCTGTGTTCTCCATTCTTTTAGGGAGTTCCCAGAACGGGGGAGCGCGGTTTGGCTGACTCAAACCCCCAAGAAAGAAAAAGGGTGTGCAAAAGCTTACTGGATCTACATTCTGAGCCAACACTAGGGGTGGGTTCGGCACCTATCAGATTTTGATGGTTTATCCTACCGATCACGATGGGTCTACCACTTGAAAGAAGCCTGATACCTCCTGACTCCAGACTCTAGTCTCCCAGTGCCGCCATCTCTTGTACTAACGCACTGTTTCCTGTTGAGCAGCTGGAGTTTGGTGTTGGTAAAGTGCAGATGAATTTTCTCCATCTTCTGAGCTCCGAAGCCGTTCACAGCATCACGCTCCACTGCCTGAACACGCCGGTCCTCGGGGCAGAGGGCGCTGCGGAGACACCTCTTACCTTCAAAGGATGGAATGGCCACAAATTTGAAGGAAAAAAATTACTTGAAAGAAACGTGCTCCTAGATGAATGCAAGGTAAGAGCCTGAGGTGAAGGCACCGGGCGAAGCGGGTAGGGGAGCGCCAACTCCACCGAGAAGTCCCGGCAGGATATTATCGGGCCAATATCTGTAGGAAATCAAATGCATCAGACTTGATGATGACTGGACCCCAAGAGAAAGTATTGAGTAGAAGGAGTTCGGTCAAGCTTATAACTATGTAGACCTGAGTGTGACCAAAACCGGCCTCAGGGATTCAGGCACCTTGTGTGTCCTGTGACCACTGATTTAGGGACACAGAAGCCGTCACTGTGCAATCGTTTGGAGTCTAGAGGTCCCTGTACTAAACACTTATCAGCTATTCAAAGTATAAGCGATAAATGTCTGATCACTGGGTGGGGGGGGGGTAACGATCACTAAAATGGGAGCTCAAGTCCCCCTCCCTGTACAACTGTGAGAAAGTGTTTGACTGGAGCAGTGGTCGGACGTGCTGCTCCATTCAAGGTCTATAGGACCGAAGAAGAAAGGTGAGAATAGATGATACCAGTCCATCTCAAAAAAATGAGAATATCACTGAAAAGATAATTGATATCAATAATTTAAGTGAAATAGAGAAACCCATATATTGTATAGACTCATTACAGTGTGAATGACAAGGTTTCATATAATACATTTGTGAGACCTATAAGAAATAAAAAGAGAGTCCTGGAGAAGCCCTTAATTTTCAATGATATTCTGATTTTTTGATAGTATATGTCTATTGTAGGCTGGGGGCAGTTCTACAGCTCCAAGCTTCCACTTCCTGTTCAGGCTGTGGGCGGTTCCACAGCTCCAAGCTTGCACTTCCTGTTCAGGCTGTGGGAGGTTCTACAGTTTCAGGCTTTGACTTCCTGTTTAGGCTGTGGGTGATTCTCCAGCTTCAGGCTTCCACTTCCTGTTTAAGCTGTGGGTGGTTCTATACCTTCAGGCTCCCGTTTCCTTTTCAGGCTGTGGGCGGTTCTAGAGCTTCAGGCTCCCACATCCTGTTCAAGCTGTGGGGGGTTGTAAAGCTTCAGCCTCCCATTTCCTGTTCAGGCTGTGGGCGGTTCTACAGCTTCAGGCTACCACTTCCTGTTTAGGCTGTGGGCGGTTCTACAGCTTCAGCCTCCCAATTCCTGTTCAGGCTGTGGGCGGGTCTACAGCTTCAGGCTCCCACATACTGATTAGTCTGTGGGCGTATCTACAGTTTCAGGCTACCACTTCCTGTTTAGGCTGTGGGCGATTCTACAGCTTCAGCTCCACTTCCTTTTCCCAGGCTGTGGGCGATTCTACAGCTTAAAGCTCCCACTACCTGTTCAGGCTGTGGGGCGTTTCTACAGCTTCAGGCTCCCACTGCCTGTTCAGGCTGGGGCATCAACACTTCGGGCTCCCCCTACCTGTTCAGGCTGTGGGCGATTCTACACCTTCAGGCTCCCACTTCCTGTTCAGGCTGTGGGTGGTTCTACACCTTCAGGCTCCCACATCCTGTTAAAGCTGTGGGCGGTTGTACAGCTTCAGGTTACCACTTCCTGATTAGGCTGTGGGCAGCTCTACAGCTTCAGGCTCTCTTCTTGTTCAGGCTGTGGGTGGTTCTACTACTCCAGGCTCCCATTTCCTTTTCAGGCTGTAGGTGGTTCTGACTTCAGCTCCATGTCCTGTTTAGCTGGGTATTTTGTACAGCCCCATCCACTACTTTCAGGCTGTGGGCGGTTTTATAGTAGTGACTGACATTTCAGCTTTGCTATTCTTAGCTCAGCCTGTAAGAGGGACACTGGTGATGGAGCGGTTTAAACAGCAGGGCAGAAGTCTTTATTTACGCTTACTATGTGCCTCTTTAAGTAAGGACTCTCTTTGTCGCAGGTCCAGGACAGCAACTGGCACAAGACAAAATTTAAGTTTCATACCCAAGAGACAAACCAACTTCCGATCGTCGACATCTCCCAGTTCACCCCCCTCCAGAAAGGACAGCATTATTTGGAGAACGGTCCCGTCTGCTTCCTCTGATCCCCTCCGGACAGACGCGGGACATCTGCTAAGTGCAAGTCTCTTTTCTACAAAAGAGCGTGTTTTTTTTCAATAAGGGAAGGTAGCAGTGTCGCCACTGCGTGACTATTACAGACCATTGTGTGGGCAATCTTCTATAGAAGCCGGAAGAGACTTCCTCCTAAGAAGGACGTCATTCACAAGAGATAAAGAACTTGGATATTGATAAAGTATTTAAGTTTTTTATTCATTTTTATATATATATAAATATAAATACAACTTTGAATCAAAAACTTTATCGAAACCTGAGACAAATAGAAAGCACTGTACAAGTTGCCTCCGGGAAGCAGTCGGCTTGCTGAGGAGCAGTACTGGTTACTACTCTGCAAAGTGCAATAATGTTTTTGGAAAGAAAATTTTTTTTTTTTTTGTAAGGAGTAACTCCTTGGACGGAGGAGAGGACGCTCACCTGCCCCGCCCACAGCAACGGGACGAAACACGAAGTCGATTCTGCTCCTTTGCGGACGTATACCTCTCATGAGATGGTTCCCTACCTCTTCCACATGATAACAAGGTGCTAATGGCTTGAAATGGAATGAATCCGATTGCGTCGCTCCGGTATGTGCTGGCTACATCGATCGTTCTCTCGTTTCCGAACCGAAATCCATACACTTCAGTAGATGTTTATTTATGTGAAAGGATCGCTCTATTTTTTGGCATAGCCCCGCATAGCACAATGTATATGGTGCATATAAATCATATTTTCTTATTGTACAAAACAAAAAAAACAAAAAAAAACTTGCAAATAAAGTTTTGCCTTATTCAGGATGTTTTTTTTTTTCTCCCCCTCCCTCCTCCTTCGACATCCGATGGCAGCCGTGTTGTTATAGTGTGTATATATTTTGTAACATGTATGGAAAAATTTTAATACAGCGGATATTTTAAAATGCTGATGTTAAGTTATAATAATTGTAATCGTTTCCGACGTTCAGATATGTTTTACGATATTAATTGGTGCTATTTTTTTAATTTAATTCAAATTTTGTCTCCGAAAAAAAAAAAAAATAGATCCATGTTTTCAGGCAAAAAGCGGAAACGTGGTCGCAGAGGATTATGGTACATTGGCTTCTCGGTCGGTAGCGGCCGGTTGTGTATTGTTTTGTATATTTTAACCTTTCATCATAAAATGAGATTGTCAGTCGTCTTTTACCACTGTAATAAAAGATCTGCCTTAGTGTTAATAAACCAGCGCTGTACACTACGAGGAGCCGCCTGCCGTCTCTGTGCTTTGTGTGTTCTGTGAATGACGCTGATTGATTCCCTTTCATGGAGCCTATGGGTGCTGCAGGGTGTCACGACGCTGGTGGACTCCGAATAACAACTAGTAGCACAATAAGTTCACCATCAGTCACATTCTCACACTAAAAAGAAAAGACTCACCTCTATATGGTTCAGCCACGGACAGTGGGCGGACGTAGACAGGTGCGTGGTTTGGTGGAGATTTGATTGCGGGTACGCTTCAGGAACAGACGAGTAATAATGATAACTGTCTCAGCTAACTGTCCCTAATGCTGTCCCTTAAAAACTAACCCTATGTCTACCCCTTACACCAGAACCTCTATCCCTGACCTTACTCTAGCACCTTTACCTCAAATATATCCCTGAGGTTTGGTGTGACGGAGATTCGATTGTGGGTACACTCTAGGAACGGAAGAGCAATAACAATAACTGTCCCTAACACTGTCCTTCAAAAGCTCACCCTCCAACTGTTTGTTACAACAGAACCTCTACCCCTGATGTCGCCCTAGCACCTTTCCCTCAGCTATGTCCCTGAGGCTCAGTGTGGTGGAGATTTGATTGTAGCTATGCTCCAGGAACGGAAGAGTAATAACAATAACTGTCCCTATGACTGTCCTTCAAAAGCTCACCCTACAACTGTTCCTTACACTCCGCACCATTCCTCCAATATGATGCATCCGTGCAGAGATCGCCTCCCCGCACCTTCCTGTTCATCATTGTTCCCCTGCTCCCCAGGACACACAGCATTGAGCAGCGCTGACACCTCGTCCTCGGCGCGCAGGGATCTGCCAGAGACATAACCCCAGGTCTCTCCAATTCTGTCCCTCTCGGTTTATGACAAGTGGTGATACCAGGTGAACAGGAGGCGCCGCTCAATCCTCCCGCAGCTCCGGATCCGATGTCTGAGGTTTTCTGCAGCTGAAAAACTTTGCTGTCAGTCTGACTTTTATGCCTCCACAGATTGAGGCGAGCGACTGAGCAATGTGATCATTTGCAGATCTTAGCGACATCTGCTCCTTCCTCCATTTGCAGAATCTTCAGCTTGTCTTCCTTGGTGCAGCAATTTCAATGTTGAGGAGCGTATAAAGGGGTGACGCATGAGCACAAGGAGATGCCTGTAAGTGATGGAGCTGAGCGTCCAGAAAACCAGGGTTGTGCGCATGCGCGGGTCCAACATCACACACCATATAAAGGGCGCAAGCGCTGTAAAAAGTGAAGTGCAAAGTAAGTGTGAGTGATCAGTGCGAGCAGGGCCCTCACACCTTGTGTCTCATTTGTCAGTAGCTTTTTTATAATGTAATGTCTGGTTTGTCTGTGCTTATTCCCTCTATATTGTAAAGTGCTGCGGGATATGTTGGCGCTATATAAATAAAGATTATTATTATTATTATTAATGTAACAGTGCAGGCTGACATGGACGGCAACAAAATTTATAACGGAGATGAAGCCGACCAACAGTCGCATGCAAGGAACACGAAGCATAGATCAAATAAAATACATGCACGGACTTACAAATGGATGAAGGACAGAAAGATGGACGAGGACAAGGACATGGATGGAGAGGGAAGGATAAATGACAAGAATCTAGAAGCAAAACCAAAGAACACTTGACCCTAACAACTAACTTTCCCCAATCTCTCCCTAATGCTGACCTTAAAGGGTTTGTCTCACTACAGGGATCGCTGCTTTTTATGTTAAAGATCTTGCAAAAACAAGTCACTTTGTAATAGATGTCCATTACCAGTGTCCTACCTATTCCTAGATCTCCCCTCTTGTATGGGCTGCATCAGCTCCTCAGGGCGTTATAGCTACAGACCTGTTCAATCTCTCCTGATAGGCTGCCAGCACTGGTCGCTTTAGCTACAGACCTGTTCGATCTCTCCTGATAGGCTGCCAGCACTGGTCGCCCATAGCTACAGATCTGTTCCATCTCTCCTGATTGGCTGCCAGCTCTGGTCGCTATAGCTACAGACCTGTTTGATCTATCCTGATAGGCTGCCAGCACTGGTCGCTATAGCTACACCTGTTTGATCTATCCTGATAGGCTGCCAGCACTGGTTGCTATAGCTACAGACCTGTTCCATCTCTCCTGATAGGCTGACAGCACTGGTCACTATAGCTACAGACCTGGCTTCTACTGCAGCCTAGTGGAAGCCAGTAAACACGCCCCTGAATTCAAAGTGAAACCAAGATAACAGAACTGAGGTAAGAAGAATAAATGTAGTGAGACAACCCCTTTAACTCCAGACACCTCTTTCTCTATACTGCCCCTGACAGTATCCTCCATTATGCTGACCCTAACCAAAGAGCTCAAAACAATCAAAGAGAATCAAGAACAGAACTGCAAGACTGACACAGGGCAGAACAGAAGCAACAAAGAACTAACAGAGACAAACGAGGATCTAATAACTGCGAACCGATAAGTAACCAAAACACAATCTCTCAGCTAACAGTATAGACAGCAACCAGCTACACAGTAAAACTCAGCTTTATAGAGGATGGCAATCAGCCACTCACTAATAATCAGCCTCATCTCATCTAGTAATGAGAAGAAACAGCAATAGAATCTCTGCCGTTCATAACAGTGATCAATAACTTATTATATTTAATAAAATAAGTAACAGATAAACCAGCGAATAAAGAACAAGGATTAAAAAAAAACCTTGAACAAAGTGGAAAGCAAAAATCCTATAATAAAGTCACAAACTGATCTAGAGCTACATAGACACTGCTGGATAGAGTCGTATCACATGAGCGGAGATAATCCATACTCCACACTTGTAATGGAAACAGGGATAGCCTTTGGGATAATGTTCCTGGGCTGCCCATACACACACATTATTATGACCACTTCCTACTTTCGGCATCAGGAACACATAGTCACTGAGGAAAGTCTGGTGTGGTGAGATGGTCTTGGAGAGGTATATAAGGTGTGATAGGCTGTCAGCACATATGCCCCTGATTGCTGATTTATCTGAGTTGGGAGGATTATCGGCTTTCGGGCGCAGGATTGTGGGATTTCTGACATTGCGGAGTCTGTGACCTGTTGGCAGATGCTGTAGATAGCAAATTATCGAGAGAGGAGGGAATGGCGCCAGTGGTGAGGTCCACTGCCCCTCTGCTAACCTATGTGTATGGGGCCACCCCGAGCACGAACGGATGTCACATGACACCTCTACAGGGGATAACCATACTGTTGTATGGGCCCTGGAGCAGATCAGTGTCACATGCATCTACCTCTCTGCATAACCTACTGTGTATGGAGCCCTGGAAGCAGACAGATGTCACTGCACCTCTGCATAACCCCTAATGTTATGGATCGCCCCGGAGCAGAGGGGATTGTCACTGACACCTCTGCTAAACCATACTGTGTATGGGGCCCGCACGGAGCACGACGGATGTCACTGCTCCTCCTGCTAACCCTAAGTACTGTGTATGGGGCCAAACCGGAGCAGACGGATGTCTTCAGCACCTCTGTAACCATAATGTGTATGGGGCCCGGTAGCAGTAACGGATGTACTGCACCTCTGCTTCTCTACTGGTTTTTGTTAATGGAGACCCGGACGCAGCTACAGGATGTCGACTGCACCTCTGCTAATCCCTAATGTGTATGGAGCCCCGGAGCAGACGGATGTCACTTGCACCCTCTACTAAACCCTAATTGTGTATGGAAGCCCGCGGCCCGCAATCGGCATGTCACTTGCAACCTTGCTAATCCCTAACTGTGTATGGAGCCCTCGGGAGCCGACGGTTGTCACTGCACTATGCTATCCATACTGTGTCATGGGGGCCCTGGAGCAGATGGATTTAACTGGCACCGTCTGCGAACCCTACTGTGTATGGTTGCCGCCTGGAGCGACGGATGTCACCTGTCACCCTCCTATTTAGCCCTAATGTTGTATGGGGCACTCCCCGAGCAGACGCGGCTGTCACTGCACCGATCCTGCTATCCATTCAGTGTTATGGAGCCCCGGACGCAGACGGATGTCCCTGCACCTCTGCTAACCCTACTGTGTATGGGCCCCCGGAGACGACGTGATGTCACTGCACCTCTGCATAGGCCGCTTATTGTGTGTATGGCGTACTCCGACGCAGACGGATGTCACATGCACCTCTGCTCTAACTCCTACCTGTGTATGGAGGCCCAGAGCAGGACAGATGTCAACCTGCATCTATGCCTAAACCCTATGTGTATGGGGGCCCTGGAGAGGCAAGATCGTCACGTGCACCTCTGCTACACCCTACTGTGTATGGTGGCCGGAGCAGACGGGATGTCAATGCCCACCTTTCTGCTTAACCCTACTTGTGTATGGGGCCCGGAAGGGAAGACGGTATCAACTGCACCTCTGCGTAACCCTACTGGGTATGGGGCCGCTGAGCAGATGACTGTCACTGCACCTCTGCTAACCCTACTCGGTGTAATGAGGCCATCGGAGCAGAGGCAGAGTGTTCACTGCACCTATGCTTAACCCTACTGTGTATTGGGCCCCTGAGCAGCACGGATGTCAATGCACACCCTCTGCTAAACCCGTCCTGTGGTGTTGGGGCCCCGAGAGCAGACGGCATGTCACTGCACCATCTGCTAAACCCCTTACTGTCTATGGGGGCCTGGAGCGCACTGGATGTTCCTCCACTGCAACCTCTGATAACCCTACTGTGTATGGGGTGTCACGAGCAGAGGATGTCAATGCACCTTGCTAACCGTACTGTGTATGCGGGCCTGGAGCAGACGGATGTCACTGTCACCATCTGCTAAACCCTACTGTTTATGGGGCCTGGAGCAGTGGATGTCACTGAACCTCTGCTAACCTATGTGTATGGGGTCCCGGGAGCTAGCGGGATGTCACCTGCACTCTGGTAAACCCTAATATTGTATGGTTTTAGCGGCCTGGAGCAGACGTAGAAGTCAATGCACTCTGCTAACCCTCTGTATATATGGGCCCCGGAGCTGACAGATGTCCTTGACACCTCATGCTAACCCTACGTCGTATGGCCGCTTCGGGCAGACGGATGTCACTGCACCTCTGCCCCCGCTAACCCTAATGTGGTTATGGACCGGAGCAGACGGAATGTCACTGCACCTTGACTAACCTACTGTGTATGGAGCCCGGAGCAGACGGTATCGTCACTGCACCTCTGCTAACCCTTACGTGTACGGGGCACACAGAGCAGACGGGGTTCGTCACTCACCTCTGATAAACTCGTACTGGTATGGGCTCTGGAGCGCAGACGGATATCACGGTGCACCTATGTTACCGCTACTGTGATGGTGCCCGGTGCAGAGGATGTTCACTGCTCTCTGCTAACCCCACTGTGTATGCGTGCCCTTGGTGCAGAGCGTGATTGATTGTCCCCACTGCCCCTTCTGCTAACACTAACTGCCTCGTATGGGCGCACCGGAGCCAGACGGATGTCAATGCACCTCTGAGT
Organism: Phyllomedusa bahiana; assembly: GCA_025379985.1. Lineage (NCBI taxonomy): Eukaryota > Metazoa > Chordata > Amphibia > Anura > Hylidae > Phyllomedusa > Phyllomedusa bahiana. The sequence continues at coordinate 9,530 of JAODAL010058947.1, read as the reverse complement.
AAGACCAATTATGTGTGCTTGAGGCCCAACCGGAGCAGACGGATGTCACGCACCCTCTGCTATCCCCTCTCCTGGTATGGGGCTCCCCGGAGCAGACGACGGATGTCACATGTCACCTCTGCTAAACCTACTCGTGGTATGGGGCCTCCAGGAGCAGACGGATGTCACTGCTCCACTCTTGCTAACTACTGTGTTATTGGGCCGGAGCCAGACTGGAGTGTACACTTGCACCTGTCTGCTAGAACCTTACTGTGTATGGGGCCCCCGGAGCAGAACGGATGTCACTGCCAACTCTGTCACCTACTGTGGTTATGGGGCCCTGGGAGCAGCACAAGGATGTCACTGCAACTCTGCTAACCTTTACTGTGTTGGGGGCCCCGGAAAGCAGACGGATGTCACTTGCCACCACTCTGCAACTCCTTACTGTGTTTGGGGCCCCGGAGCAGACGGTATGTCCACTGCACCTCTGCTAACCTACTGTGTCATGGTCCCGCGAGCAGAACCGGATGTCATGAACCTCTGCTGACCCTACCTGTGGTTATGCGGCGCCCCTGGAGGATGACGGATGTCACTGCACCTCTGCTAACCTATCTGTGTATGGGGCGCCGGAGGCAGACGGATGAGTCCCTGACACTCCTGCTAACCCTCCTGGTGTATGGGCCCAGGAGCAGACGGATGTCATGCACCTCTTGCTAACCTAGCGTGTTATTGGGTATCCTATAAAATACGATACGGGAAGACTTTAAAACATAACTTTTAATAAATGCTACGGCTAAAATCTAACCAAGAACCGAAAATAATGGATAACAAAAGGTGCTACCTATAAGCTCCCTACAATACATCTATTCATATACAATGCATACACCGACTACGGGGAAGTCGTCCTGATAAGGACGCTCCCGTCCGGACTAGGAAACCTAGCGCCGTCCCGCACTAATAGACCCTATAGAACCCTGTCATCCAACATGTTTCAACTTCCCCAGATGACACTCAACGATCCTCAGGGGAACATTATTGTCCATGGGGAAACAACAAGGGTATTTACACCACTAATATATCAAGGGTGCAGATGAAAATATGTCAAAGGGATACAGACATAAATAAAACACGGTATAGGCAGGAAATGTGCAGACACACAAATTTCGACAATGACCACAAACCTCGCCCAAAAGGTGAAAAGTGCACTCAAGTTTAAGAATGGACCCAAACAACTACAAATATGCTATGACGCAATAGAGTGTAATGTAAACATGCTCATACTAGCTCCCTTTCTTACGTGATGATTCAAGAGCCAATGTACACTTAATAGAAATAGGCATTTCATACCGCCAACGGAGAGAGTCTCCACCGGTCATATGAGGTTCTTCACTAAGCATATAGAGACCACTCCCCCTCACATTCTATGTCTATAAAGACTACTTACCAGACCAAGTGGGCCAAATATGCGCCTAAGAGGGAAAGGTAGTCTATGAATACAAAAATATTACACTCTCATCAGATAGAAAATGAAGACAAACAATAATAATAATAATTACTCAAAGTGGTGAAACAGCCCTGATTCATACATCCAGGGACTTACACTGGTGACGGCGGACAATCTGCGCTGCGCACCCAGGTGCAGGGGCAGACTCACTCGCGCCACACAAGGCCGAGCACGTCAACCGGAAACAATCGCGTCCAAGCCACCCGACGACGAGCCACGCCACGAGGGCGCAGCCGACCAGGAAAAGCCGAGCCGCGGAAGGTTTGAAACATGTTTGGGACAGGGGCTCTCTATAGGGTGAGTGAGTAGTGCAAGGGCCATGGTTCGGACGGGAGGAGTCCTTATCAGGACGATCGTCTGCCCGTATTCGGGTAGTGCGAGGTGTATTGATAGATATTGTAGGGTGCTATAGGTAGCGTCCTTTTTGTTATCCATTTATTTTCCGCTTCTTGTGTGTAGTTTTATAGCCGTACACTTTAAAGCCTTAAAAGTTATGTTTTTAAGTCTCGTTCATCTATCGGATTTAGAGATTTTGAATTAGGGAGCGGCTCTAACCCCTATATGATTTCCTGGGTTTTTCTGCTGTTGTTGTCCTACTGTGTATGGGGCCCCGGAGCAGACGGATGTCACCTTGCACTCTGCTAAACCTTAATGGTTCGTATGGGGACCTGGAGCAGACGCGAGATGTTCACTGCCACTTCCTGCTAACCTACTGTGTATGGCGGCACGGTAGGCAGACAGATGTCACTTGCACCGTTGTCTAACCCTTACTGTGTATGGGGCCTCCGGATGCTGTTGGATGTCCACCGCCACCCTCTGCTAACCCTACTCGTGTATGGCCCCGGATGCTGACAGATGTCACATGCACCCTTCTGCTGTAGCCCTATGTGGTATGGGGCAACGGCAGCAGACAGATGTCACTGCACCTCTGCTATACCCTACCTGTGTATTGGGGCCGTGGAGCAGATGGGATGTCACGCACCTCTTTTTTGTAACCGCTAGTACTGTTGTATGGGACCCGGAGCAGACAGATGTGCACCTGCACTCGCTCTGCTAACCCTACTGTGTATGGGGCCTTGGAGCCAGACCGATGTCACCTGCACCTTGCTAACCCTACTGTGTATGGGGGCTCCTTGGAGCAGACGGAATGTCAACTGATCTCTTGCTAAACCTCTGTGTATGAGGCCCCAGAGAGACGGACTTGTCACTGCACCTCTGCTATCCCTACTGTGTATGGGGCCCCGGAGCAGCAGAACGGATGTCAGTGCACCTTCTGTTAACCCTCCCCCCCCCATACTGTGTATGTGGCCCCGGAGCAGACGGATTGTCACTTGCACTTGCTAACCCTACTGGTATGGGCTCCACCGCGAGCAGACGGAGTCACTAAACCTCTGCTAACACTACTGTGCTATGGGACCCCGGAGCAGACGTTGATGATGTCACTGGCAACTTGCCAACACATTACTGTGTATGGGGCCCCGGAGCAGAAGGATGTCCACTGCCACTCTGACTTTAGTACCGCTACTGTGTATCGTGGACATGGAGCAGAGTCGGATGTACTGTAATCTCTGCTAAACTCGTACTGTTGTCATGGAGCCCTGGAGCAGTGATGGATGTCCCTCAGCACCTCTGCTAACCATACTGTGCTATGGGACCCCGGAAGCTGACGGAGATGTCCAACTGCAGATCCTCTGCCTAAAACCTTACTGTATATGGGGCCCCGGAAGCAGACGTATGTCACTGCACCTCTGCTAACCCTTAACTGTGTATGACTGCACGGATGCTAGACGGATGTCACTGCACCTTGCCTAACACTACTGTGTATGGGGCCCATGGGAGCAGACCGGATGTCACTGCCACTCTTGCAAACCCTACTGTGTATGGGGCCTCCAGAGAGACAGATAGTCACTGCTCTCCTCCCTGCTAACCCTACTGTGCTATCTTATAGGGCCTTGGAGCACGACGGATGTCACTGCACCTCTTGCTAACCCTACTGTGTATGGGACCTAGAGCAGATGGGGATGTCACTGCACCTCTCTAAGACCCTCTGTGTAATTGGGCCCTGGAGCAGCACGATTAGTCACTAACCTCTGCTAACCCTACTGTGTATGGGGTCGACTGAGCAGACGGATGTCACGTGCCAACTCTGCCTAATCCTTCTGTGTATGGCCCCCGGATAAAGCTATCGGGACGGATGTTCACATGCCCCCTCATGCTATAACCTACTAGTGTAATGAAGACCCGGAGCTGTAACGGATTGTCACTGCACCTCTCTGCTAACCTACTGTGTATGAAGCTCGTGAGCAGACGGATGTCAATGAACCCTCTGCCATAACCCTACTGTGTCATGGCGGGCCCTGTAGCAGACGGATGTCACTGCATCTCCTGCTAACCCTTATCTGTGTATGGGGCCACGGAGCAGACGGATGTCACTCGCACCTATGCTAACCCTTATGTCGTTTGGGGCCTTCACCGGAGCTGACGGATGTCACTGCAACCTATGTCTATCCCTTCTGTGTATGGGCCCGGAACAGACAGATGTCACCCGACCTCTCGGCTAACCCTACGTGTATGGCGCCTCCCGGAGCAGACGGATGTCACTGCACCTCTGCTACCCTCAGTGTGTATGGGACCCGGGAGCCTGACGATGTCACCTGCCACTTGCTAACCTATGTGTTTGGGGCCCCGGAGCAGAGGATGTCACTGCACCTCTTGCCTAGCCCTAGTGTGGTACGGGGCCGGAGCAGCACCGGATGTCACTGCAACTCTGCTAACCCTGTACTGTTGTATGGGGCCCGGAGCAGAATCGGAATGTCACTGCACCTTGCTAAACCCTACTGTGGTAAGGGGCTACCGGAGCAGATGTGAGTTGATCACTGCACATCTGTCTAACTATACTGTGTTTATGCAGGAATCGGAGCCAGATCGGATTGTCACTGCCACCTCTGTACCCTTCTGTGTATGGGGCTCCTGAGCAGAAGTTATATGTAGACTTGCACCTATATGCCTAACTCTAATGTGTATGGGGCCGCAGAGAGACGGATGTCACTGCACTCGTGCTAACCACTACTGTGTATGGGGCCTCCGGAGAGACGGTTGTCACTGCACTCATGCTAAACACCTATGTGTATGGGGCCCTGGAGCAGCGTGATGTCGACTGCACCTCTGCTTAACTATATGGTGTATAGCCCCGGAGCTCAGGAAGGTGTCACTGCCACTCTGCTAATCCCTCTTGTGTAGGGGCCCCGGAGCAGAGGATTGTCACTGACCTCTATTAGCCTCCTACTCGTGTATGGGGCCCCGGAGCAGACGGGATGTCACTGCACCTTGCTAACCTACTGTGTATGGGGCCTCCGGAAGCAGTCCGGATGTCAGACTGCACCTCTGCTAACCCTACTGTGTATGGGGCCCGGAGCAGACGGATGTCACTGCACCTCTGCTAACCCTTCAGTGTATGGGGCCTCCCGGAGAGAGGATGTCACTGCACCTCTGCTAAACCAATACTGTGTATTGGGGCCCTGGAAGCGACAGATGTCACTGCACCTCTGCTAACCTACTGTGTATCGGAGGACCGGAGCAGACAGATGTCACTGCATCTCTGCTAACCCGTACTGTGTATGGGGCCCGGAGCAGAGGATGTCATGCATCTCTGCTAGCCCTACTGTGTATGGGGCCCTGGAGCAGACGCGAGGTCACTGCACCTCTGCTAACCCTCTACTGTGCTTGGGGCCCCGGAAGCAGACGGAATGTCACTGCCACCTCAGTAACCCTACTGATGTTTATGGGCCTCTGGAGCAGACGGATGCTCATGCACCGCTCGGCTAACCCTACTGTGTATCGGGGCCCCGGAGCAGACAGATCGTCCGTCCTGCCCTCTGCTAACCTACTGTGTATGAGGGCCACCGGAGCAGACGGATGTCCACTGCACCTCTCGCTAACCCTATTGTTTATGGGACCCCGAAGCAGAAGGATGTCACTGCCTTCTCTGCTCCTAACCCTAACCTGCTGTACGGAGCCCCGAAAGCAGATGGGATGTCATTGCCCTTGCACCTAACCCTACTGTTGTATGGGGAGCCCCGGAGCAAGGACGGATGTCGCTGTGCCTCTGCTAACCCTACTGTGGTGATGGGCCTGGAGCAGACGGATGGTCACTGCACCTCTGCATACAGCTACCCTACTGTGTATGGGGCCACCGGCGAAGCGACAGACTGTCACTGCCAACCTCTGCTAAACCCTACTGTGTATGTGGGCCCCCGGAGCAGCATGCGGATGTCACTGCCCTCTGCTAACCCTCACTGTGTATGGGGGCCCCCCAGAGCAAGCCACGGATGTTCACTGGCACGCACTCTTCTAACCATACGGTGTTTGGGGCCCCGGAGCACTGACATGATGTCACTGCAACCTGTCTTGTCTAAACCCTATTGTGTAATGGGGCACTGGAGCAAGACGATGTCACTGCACCTCTGCTACCCTACTGGTAGGGGGGCCCCGGAGCAGCAAGCGATGTCACCTTGCACCTTCTGCTAACCCTACGTGTATGGGGCCCAGAGCAGACGGATGTCACACCGGCACCTCTTCTAACCCTACTGTGTATGGGGCCACGGAGCAGGGAAAGATGTCACTGCCTGCCACTTATGCCTAACCATACGCGTGTATGGAGGCCCTGGAGCAGACCGGGATGTCACTGCACCTCTGCTAAACCCTACTGTGTATGGGACCCGGAGCAGACGGATGTCACAGCACCTCTGCTAAACACATAATGTGTATGAGGCCCGGAGAGAGGATGTCATTGCACGTCTGCCTAAGCTACTGTGTTTTGGATGGGCCCTCAGCAGCAGAGAATGTCACTGCACCTCTGCGAACCCTATGTGGTAATGAGCCCAGAGCAGACGGATGTCACTGCCACCTTCTGCTAACCCTACTCGCTGTATGGGGCCCTAGGAACCAGTACGGACTGTCACTGCACGCGCCATCGTGAATGACCCTACTGTGTCAGGTCGGCCCGGTAGCAGACCAGTGTCAGCTGCACCTCTGCTAACCACCTTACTGGTGTATGAGGGCCCTCGGAGCAGACGGATGTCACTGCACCTCTGCTAACCTACTGTTATGGGGCCCAGGAGCAGCACCGGATGTCACTGCACTCTGCTAGAACCCTATCTGTTGCTATGGGGCACTCAGAGCAGACGAATGTCACTGCACCCTCTGCTAACCCTACTGTGTATGGGGCACCAGGAGCAGACGGATGTCAATGCACCCTCTGCTAATCCCCTAATGTGTATGGGGCCCTCAGAGCAGACGGACTTGTCCTGTCATCCTCTGCTAACCCTTACTGTGCGTATGGGATCCCGGAGTAGGCGGATGTCACTGGCACACATTTTTTCACATTTTGCTGAATTCTGTTTGCACATGGAGAGCACGAATCTTTTCCCCTGGGGCAGCGTTCTGCATGCTCCCAGTGTCCATCATATCTACACTCACTCATGTGATTGACGGATGAAGATATGGTGAGCAGCAGCACTGGCCGGACCCAATTCTCTTGCTCTTTGGCATTAGAACTAACTGGACCCAACTTATTATATATTTTGGGGGTAGGGAGTCGGTCCCTTTTATGTCGACTCCGACTCTCCTGCCAAATAGGCTTCCAAATCCACAGCCCTCCTGGGCTAACACGAAGCGTTTTCATGCTTGAAGTAAGCGCTTCATCAGGCTTGAACGGTTGTTTTTCTGTTTTTATTTAGTGTTGATTATATTATGTTTCTCTCCATGATAATGTGGTCATTCAGCTCTGAAAAAACTGAGAGGAGGTGTTGAGCAAATCCTCTTTTCACCACGTCCTCCCAAACCGCGGTCGCGACGATCTGCCCCCACCCCCTCCTCATGGTTGTAGCTGCTGGATAACGCCCGGGGGCCACAGATTCCGTGTCCAACTCTTAAAGGTGAGAACCCCTCCCCTCTGTGCACCATATACTGTTCTACTGTCTTTTCATATTATACACCCTCCCCCCCAGGGGGGCCAGGGCGGCCCAAACTTCTTCTTGTTTTATCTTCAGATTATTGGTGGGCTCTACAGAAACTAATGGGGCGCACTCTGCTGTCATTATCTGCTATGGGGGCGCTCTGCTGGCATTATCTGTTATAGGGGCGCTCTACCAGAACTATGGGGGCACTCTGCTGGCATTATCTGCTATGGGGGCACTCTGCTGGTCTTTATCATTTATTAGGGGACGCTTCTGCTGGCATTTTGTTTCGATGGGGGCGCTATGCCTGGGCAGTATCTGTTATGGGGGCGCTCTGCTGGCATTATCTTTTATGGGGGCGCTCTGCTGGCATTATCTTTTATGGGGGCGCTCTGCTGGCATTATCTGTTATGGGGGCGCTCTGCTGGCATTATCTGTTATGGGGGCGCTCTGCTGGCATTATCTGTTATGGGGGCGCTCTGCTGGCATTATCTTTTATGGGGGCGCTCTGCTGGCATTATCTGTTATGGGGGCGCTCTGCTGGCATTATCTGTTATAGGGGCGCTCTGCTGGCATTTTGTTATGGGGGCGCTCTGCTGGCATTATCTGTTATAGGGGCGCTCTTGCCTGGCATTTATCTTTTTAGGTGGGGCTGCTTTGCTTTCCCTTCGGCATTCTTTTGATAGGGCGCGGTCTGTTGCTGCAATATCTGTTGCGCGATTGGGGTGCTCTGAGTGTTATAGATTATGGGGGCGCTCTGCTGGCATTATCTGTTATGGGGGCACTCTGCTGGCATTATCTGTTATGGGCGCGCTCTGTGGCACTTATCTCTTTATCGGGGGCGCTCTGCTGGCATTATCTGTTATAGGGGCGCTCTGCTGGTATTATCTGTTATGGGGGCGCTCTGCTGGCATTATCTGTTATGGGGGCGCTCTGCTGGCATTATCTGTTATGGGGGCACTCTGCTGGCATTATCTGTTATGGGGGCGCTCTGCTGGCATTATCTGTTATGGGGGCGCTCTGCTGGCATTATCTGTTATGGGGGCGGCTTCTGATTGGTATTATTCTTTTTGGGGCTCGCTTGCTGCTCATTAATCTGGTTAGGTGGGCGCTCTGCTGGCATTATCTGTGATGGGGGCGCTCTGCTAGCATTATCTGTTATAGGGCGCTTCGCTTTGCGATTATCTGCTGATGGGTGGCGCTCTGCTAGCATTATCTGTGATGGGGGCGCTCTGCTGGCATTATCTTTTATGTGGGCCCTCTGGGCTTATTGTTATGGGGCCTCTGCTGGCTTTATCTTTATGGGGGCCCGCGGCATTACTGTTGGGGGCCCTGCGGGGCATTACTGTTATGGGGGGCTCTGCTGGCTTTATCTTTTATGGGGGCCTCGGGGCATTATCTTTTTTGGGGCCTCTCTCTTATTGGGGGGGGCCTCTGCGGCTTTAAAATCTTTATGGGGCCTCTGCGGCTATCTTTTATGGGGGCCCTGCTGGCATTTTTTTAGGGGGGGCGCTTGGGCATTATTTTATGGGGCCCTGGCATTATCTTTTATGGGGGCCTTGCTGGCATTATTTTTTGGGGGGCCTTTGCGGCATTACTGTTTTGGGCCTCTCTGGCATATCTTTTAGGGGGGGCCTTTTGCGGGCTTTTATCTTTATGGGGGGCCTCTGCTGCAAAATCGTTATGGGGCGCCTGCTGGCTTTCTTTTAGGGGGCCCCTGCTGCATTATCTTTATGGGGGCCTTGCTGCATTATTTTTAGGGGGGCCCTCGCTTTATCTTTTAGGGGGTCTCGGGGCATTACTTTTTTGGGGCCCTTGCGCTTATCTGTATGGGGCCCTGCGGGGTTTATTTTAGGGGCTCGTTTATTATCTTTATGGGGCTCGCTGGATTATCTTTTGGGGGCCTCTGCGGCATTTTTTGTTATGGGCCCCTCTGCGGATTATCTTTAAAGGGGCCCTGCGGTTTATCGTTATGGGGCGCTCGCGGGTTTATCTTTTATGGGGGCCCTCTGCTGGCTTATCTTTTTATGGGGCACTGGGGGCCATTATGTTAGGGGGGCCCTCCTGGCATTATCTTATGGGGGCCTCTG
>JAODAL010058946.1:0-21789 GCA_025379985.1 Phyllomedusa bahiana | reverse complement strand
TTTAATTAGGGGGGGGGGGGGGGGGAAATATCTAGGGATTTATTTATTTTGGCCTGGAAAATTTAACTTGCCTTATTGGGGAACAAGAAAGCCAATTGATTATGCATTTACCCAGTATAGAAGTAAAAGAAAGGCAAATGCGAAGTGGGGAACACAGAAACCCCCCAAAACCATACCTTTTGCTCACATGTACCAATGCCCTACATTTCTTTTATTTGTAAATAGTTTTATTATGTTAAAATTAGTTTTGAGCTTGGGTAATCCAGAAGACAGATGCAATGCTATACTTTGCTCCTCCCTTGTGGCTTCCCCTCCAGTAACCAAGCCCATAAAATTGTCTTTTTGATGTTGTTAAAGACTTTTTGGAACTCAAATTCGGGCCAACTGTTTACATAATCTTTTATAGGAATCTATTTTGTATTTTAAAGCCATCCATTGCCACTTTTTTTTATAAGAGTCCAAAATTAAGGTCTTTTTTTAAAGGTGGGCACCCCTTTGAGGGGGATGTTTTGCCCACGCATATGCTAAAAAACCACCCGTTTAAAAGGGCGCGAGTTAGCAGCTCCACTGATCTTCAGTACCCCTTGGGGGGAAGAAGGGAAATGGTTCATTCCGTCCCTCTTTCCAATCTTGTATATTCGGCTCACTAGGCACTGTAATACGTGAGCTTGCAAATGCGTGAAGCCGTGTATTTTCCCTTGCCCCCTAGAAACTTTAGATCCCGGTGCGGGTCCCAGAAAAAGTGTTGTATGCGCATGCTGACGACAGCCTAACTCCATGAGCTAGTGTTCACTTTGGAACAGGAGGGTGATTTTTTTTTTTATTTTTTAAATAGCCTAACCCCTGCCTGTTACCAAAAGGGGGCTATAGTACTGTAGAGGGGCAGTCTACCCCCAGGGCGATTCTACCTAAAGGGGGCCCTTACCACCACAAGGAGGTTATTACCTCAGGGGGGTATACCTACAAAAGGGGGCTTAACTACCCAAAAGTTCATATATCTACCTGCAGGGGACAAACAACTACCTACATGGGGCCTTTTTATATCAAAGCATTATTTTAAACCCCCACAAGGAGCCTAATGTTTACCCACCTATAAGGACTTTAATATACACTTTCCCGGGGGCTCTATTCTTACCCAAAAAGGACCGACCAAAATTATAAAAAATTGGTATGTGTTGAGCGATTTTTATCGACAAAGTTGAAATCGGCAAGGTTTTTATGGTGATCGAAATTTCCAGATCATGCGATAATTAAGGTTAAAATCTGGCAATCATCTATTAAGATCGCGCCTTTTTCGCGCTTCCTGTAATTTTGGCGGCCAGCAAATCAGATTACAGAATAGAGCAGGGTGAGATGTGTGTGCGACGTCATGACTGGGATGTGTATGGTTGCGATTGGCTGGAAAAATCACATGACCTCGTTTTACATAGAACAGCGTTTCCTGTTTCAGCTCAGTGTCTCTCAGCGTCTCATAGGGATAGGACCTGCGCTCTGCCTGTGGCCAAAGCTCAGCGAAATTAGTCTATTTCTGCACAGAGGAAACCTCTACTATTAGCTGTGATCCTTCCAATTTAGTTAGATTAGAGATTTGAAGATTTTATGTAGTTAGCTAGGAATTTTTAAGCAGCATCTACCGCTGTAAATTCACGGCGGGGGAGCAAGGGGGGGGGAGCCCCGTGGGCGAACACAGACAAGCTCTATCTATAAAGAACACTGGATAAAGTTCACCAAGACTTAGTGTAGACATTGTAGTGGAATATCTTTATTATAAAGTTTTATTGGAAAATTTCCTGGATATTGGGAGCCTGAACTTTATTGGGTAACATCATTTTAGTAACTGCAGGTCTCTTTGTTTGGTGCAAACTCCCCTTTTATTTCAGTATACTTTAGATATGTGTTCATTTTATTTACCATTACACCTGTGACTGTTGATATATCCACTTGCAGTTAAATTACATCACAATCTTGTTAGTCAGCACAGGTTGTTTGTTGTCAAAAAATCACTGTTATCATACGATACATAACAGTTAGTGTTTTTTTGTCTTATTTGACACCTGTTTGTTATTGACGCAGCATCAGTAAATTTAAAACCAGCAATTCTATATTCACACAGGTTGAATTGAAAGGTGCACAAAAATACCGTGTATATACGAAAACATAACAGTTACGTGTTTTTTGACTTTTGCGCACCCAGCATTGTTCATTGAGCAGCATTACGTAAATCTATAAAACAGCAATTCTATATTCACCACAGGTGAATTGAAAGGTGCAAAAAATACCGTGTATCATACGAAAACATAAACAGTTACTTTTTTTGACTTTTGCACACCCAGCATTGTTCATTGACGCAGCATCACGTAAATCTTAAAACAGCAATTCTCTACTCACCAATGGTGACTAGAAAGTTGCACAAAATAACGTGTATCATCTGACATCATAACAGTTTCTTGTTTTTTGACTTTTGCACACCCAGCAGTGTTCATTGACGCATCATCCACGTAAATCTTAAAACAGCATTCTATAGTCACCACAGGTGAATTGAAAGGAGCAAAAAATACCGTTTATTATACCAAAACATAACAGATACGTGTTTTTTGACTTTTGCACACCCAGCATTGTTCATTGACGCAGCATCTACGTAAATCTTAAAACAGCAATTCTATATTCACCACAGGTGAATTGAAAGGTTCTGTGACTTTTATAACCTAAGTGTGTTGCCTAAGATGTAGCACGTATCCATTTGACTGTTGTGGATGTTAATTTCAGCTTCTCCAGCCTTGTTTGGGTGTAATAATGAAGGTGTTGTTGCTCTCCCATAGACTTTAATGGTAATCGCTCATAATCGATGCTCACTATCGAAAAACCTTATCGATAGCGGTCGACTATCGACTATCGATCGATCTCGATAGCCAACGCAATCGCTCAACACTAATTGGTACAGTTAGTTCAGTGCAGTGCCAAGAGCAAGAGGAATTGGGTCTGGTCAGTGCTACTGCTACCATATCTTCAAGGCTCAATGAGGAGTTAAATTTTGAAAAGTATTTGGATGACATGGAGCAGGCAAAGTGTTGCCACAGGGGAAAAGATTCCACTCTCATAGGCAACATATCGACCAGATTTCAGCAACATTTTTTTACTTGCTCTCAAACGAGTTCATCTGTTCATCAAAACTAACTATGCATGAGGCAATTATTTTATTCCCCAAAATTGTTAGAGATGTTGCCCATGTGGTCACCGCTTTGCCACCAACCCAAATTAGAAGCTGTTCTCTAGCCTGGAAATAATGAGTTCAGATTTTAGGTCATCTATGAATGAGCATTTAATGGAGATAATATTATTTCTCAGAACAAATTCATAAACTCAATCAACAAATGTTATTCAGTATTTTTTTGTTGAAAACAGTTTTTTCCCCACCTACTGCAGTGTTTTGTATATTAAAAATGTATTCAAGTTTTTTTGTGTTCTATAGTTGTACTGCAATAAAAATATTTTACACCACCAAGCAAAAGGGTAACAATGTTTTGAACTTTTTCACTTTCAGATTCCATATTTCACCAAAAACTACAGTTTTGAATATGAGGCTACCATCATTTTATAGAAAACGATCTTGGCTATCTCATAGCTAAATTTGACTTGCAACTGTTTACCATATGCTTAGTTATGCAGATACTTGTGATGTAACTGCATTGTTACTATTTTGTGGTAAAACAATGTTTTTCTTATTGTATACTACAAATTACAACCTGTTTTCACATTCCCTAATAGCCAAGTGTGTTATTAGGTTGAATGGTCACTGGTTCGAATTGAGAAGCAGCCATAAAAAAAGATTTCCCAAGAAAAATAGAAAAAGGATCATCCAGCTCATTGATAGTGGTCTCTTGGCCAAGAAAATTGCCAAACTGCATCATGTGAGGCCACAACAGTTGGGTTTGGAAGGGATGGACAGACATTTTGTATTCTTCCAAGAGGTGAACGTCCAGGCAAAATATCAGCGGCAACAAGTCGGCTCATTAAAGGGTCTATCAGTTCTGGCACAACAAATACAGCAGTGGAGGTGGCTCATATGCTTTGTAAGAGTGAGATCAAAGACGTCCATGCAAGCACTGTGCAATACACATTACATAGGTTTTGAAAGGTGACCCAAAAAGACTTGAAGAAGCTTCAACCTCAATCTCATTACAAGAAGCATTGACTCGAGTTTGCAAAAAAGTATGAAAGCGGACAGTAGAAGAATGGAAACAGGTGATTTGGAGCAATGAGATGAAAGTCAATATAGTGGGCTCTGATGGGTGAAAATGGATCTGATAAAAAATCATGGGAAAAGGGGGTTAATGGAATGAGAAATTGACAAATTTGGTGGAAGAAGCCTGATGATATAGGGTTGTTTCACAGCCAAAGATTATAAATACTTGACCAGGATCTATGGTGATCTCAATGCTGAGCTATATGTGAGTATCCTACAAAATGAGTTACTTCCTTCACTCGAGTACTATGGGTCTGAATAGGATGACAGTGTGTTCCAGTGGGACAACGACACAAAGAATACATCGAGTTTGGTGAAGAAATTATTCAATGATAATGAAGTAGTGTGGCTGCATTGGCCTCCACAGTCCCCAGACTTCAACCCAATTGAACACTTGTGGGTAGAGTTGAAGAAAAAGGTATATTCGGACCCAAGTGACGACCAGTATGCACCAACATTTAGAATGTGTAGAAGAGACCTGGGATCAGATTTCAGTTGAGACATGCTTGAATCTGATTGAAAGCATGCCCAGAAGGAATCAGACAGTGTTGAAAGCCAATGGTGGATTTACAAAATACTAACAAAATAATAAAAATTAAACAGTTTGATTTTTAGGAGCAAAACAGTAATAATGCAGTTACTTAACAAGTATTTGCAGAACTAAGCAGATGTTAAATAGTTGCAAGTCACATTGATGTATGAGATAGGTAAGATGGTTGACAATAAAATGATGGTAGTCTCACATTCAAAGCTGAAGTGGATGGTAAGATTTGGAGACCGAGAGTCAAAAGTTGAAAACATTGTTAGCATTTTGCTTGTCATTGCCTAAATAGCTTGATTATTGTAGCATAAGGTGATAAAAATTCTGATGTTACCATTTTACTACATTAAAATTATCACTTAAACATGCGCCATGTATAAAGGAATGGGAGTCTGAGTCAGAGATTGGAAAATTGAGAAGTTGGAGTCGGAGCTTTGACTTACCAACTCCCCAGCCCTGGTACCTACATGCTATATTGGAGGATTTTACCCCTTTCCGACCTTGGATATATCTATATGTCCTTGCGGGAAGTGACTTCTGCAAATGGATTTATAGGTACGTCCTGGATAGTGATGAGCGATTGTGTCAACTATCGTTATCGAGTCGATATCGTCAATTATCATGACGATAGTCGATAACAGATTATCGCTGATGACCAATAAAGTCTATGGGAGAGGAACACCACCTTCATTCTTACACCCAAACAGGGGTGGAGAAGCTGGAATTAACATCCACAACAGTAAACTGGATACGTGCTACATCTTAGGTAAGTCAATTAGGCAACAAGAGTCACAGAAAAAAAGTCACAGACTATTCACTATCCCTGTCCTGTACCACATCATGACCCTTAAACCTGCATGACCCACAAATTATAAAGTGCCAGAAGGCAGTATTATTTGAACCATCATTTTAGTTAAAACTGGACTTTGGGACTATACCTGTCTTTTACCTCAGCATGACCCCAAACCCGCATGACCACAGATTAAAAAGTGCTGGAAGAAAGTAGTCTTTGAACCACCATTTTAGTTGAACAGGACATTGACTATGCCTGTCCTGGAATGCAGCATGACCCTTAAACCTGTCTGCCCCACACATTAAAAAGTGAAGGAAAAAGGAGTTTTTGAACCACCATTTTAGTTGAACTGGACATTGACTATACCTGTCCTGTACCACACCATGACCCCAAAACCTGCATGACCCACAGATTAAAAAGTGCCGGAAGAAAGTAGTCTTTGAAGCAGTATTTTAGTGAAGCAGACATTGACTATCCCTGTTCTGGACCGCAGCATGGCCCTCAAACCTGCATTTCCCACAGATTAAAAAGTGGCCCAAGAAAGTAGTCTTTGAAGCAGTATTGTAGTGAAATGGACATTAGCTATCCATATCCTGTAACGCAGCATGACCCAAAAACTCGCACAGGTGCCCTTATGTCCATAAGCACCATAAGGACCATCAGCTGAAAATTTCTCAATAACAAATAAACTATCTTAAAAACAACTAGTTTTCCAATACTGCTGCGGCTAGAGGTACTTGCCATTCTACTAGTGACATTGTTCCACTGTGACATTAGAATGTGAAGCAAACGAAACAGATGTCCCCAGTAGGTCAACGAGGCCTGTCTGAAAATCTTGCATTCTACTGTCTAGTGGGTTGAAGGAAGTTACTGATCAAGGCAGGTGAGGCTGTAAACGTGGATCACGCAGGTTCAGCTAGCAGGGCCGGAGTAACAGTGGGTGCGGTGAGAGCCAGGGCTGGCATCCGTCATCTATTAACACGCAGGTTGGGCCGGAGTTACAGTGGGTGCGGTGAGAGCCCAGGCTGGCGCCTGTCATCTATTAACACGGCAAAAATGCCCTTATGACGCAGCAACGAAAACAGTAGTGCTGAAGCAGAGTGCGGAAGCGGACGTGTGAGCTAAGACCTCTAGCCTTCCTCAGTACACAGTCAAGACCTGGGTAGCGCTTGATAAATTTCTGCCTCTACAAGAGTGCAGACCAATTGGTTTGAGTGCAGACCAATTGAGCTTCACTTGGAAATACTGGTGGTTGACGCTCCTGTTCCACCCAGGTGCCCTTTTTCTTGGCTTTCTTTTTCTCGTTTAATCTCAACGTGTTGGAGGAAATTGTCTCTGTTCTTGGGGTGGCGAATGTGCTCCATACTCCATGTCATCTGAATAACCTACATCTGTTCAAATCTTCCTGTACCTCCCTTGTACAATTCTGAGGAATATTTGTATCAGCTATTTTGTACATGCAATTTTTTAGTAGTTTAATTCTAGAAAAACATTTTTAAAATAGGATGGAATCCCAAACCCCTTCTTTGTTTTTCTTTTTTTTATTGTATTCAATGGGTTGTCTCACTACAAAGGGGTTGCTAGCTATGTTAAAGATCTTGCAAAAAAGTCATTTTGCAATAAGTGCCCATTAAAAAGTGTCCTACCTATTCCTGTTTTGGAAAAGCACCATGCTCATAAGATTCAAAAATATCCCTTCAGCCACTGTTGACAATTGTGAAGAACAAAATGTCTGTTAGGAAACACATTTTTTTATAATAGGACCTGTTAGTATAGCTGTATTTCACAGCAGCATGACCAAAAAAATTATAAAAATGACTTCTCAGCCACCGTTAAAATTGTGAGGGAGAAATGCCACTTAGAATCCACATTTCTGTTCCAAGGACCTTGATTATAGCTATATCTCACAGCACCATAACCCCAAAACCATTGACAGTGCAAAAAATTTTAAAGATGGAGTAAATGGAATACGGTTTTTTTCATGAAACCGTGTACAATTGGTGTCTTTTATAGTCTTCTCACCGCAAAACCAGGAAAATTACCTTTTGGGAACGGAGAATAAAAATTGCAGTAAGAAATGATCATTTTAATTTTTTTTTTCTAGAGGACCATTTCTGTTTCAAGAGGAATGTGAAGTAGATCGGCAACTAACCGGTGACTTTGGCAATTGGGGCCACAACATCATCAGAGATCCACGCCTGATTCAACTTGATGAAAATCAAACGATCCAAAATTATCTTTGGGGAAAAGCAGATGCGTTTGTCTGTAATGATTCCTCCAGCTTTTGCTGAAGGGGACCGCTCAGATATGATGCTGGCTGCTGGGCAGGACAACACTTCTATGGCGTGGCGAGCGAGCTCGGGCCATTCATCCATTTTGGATACCCAAAAGTCGATTGGGTCCGGAACATATCCAAAAACATCGGTGTTGAGACGCAGATAGTCGTGCACCATGATCTTAAGCCGGTCTTAACATGCGTTGGTGAGGTGGTAAATAAAGATTGCCAGAGGTCACCCATTAGGCTTCTGCCACAATGCCTGCTCCTGCTGCTGCGGCTACTTGGCACTTTACTGCTGTCACGTTTCTGACGTTGTTCCAGCGTGACATTTGAAGAACGTGAAGCAGATGCAACAGATGTCTCCAGTTAATCAATCAGCACGGTCTCCAATTCCTGCATTTTACTCTCCATTTGGGTGGGTGGAAAGAAAGTGCTGAGTTTTGCTTTGTACCGGAGATCGAGGAGGGTGGCCACCCAGTAACTGTTGTTCATTTTGATGGCCTTAATGCAAGGATCATGTTGGAGGAAATGGAGCATCCAAGCACTCATGTGGAGATGGAGCCTTGATTTCCAAAGCCTCTGGGTTGAGGGGCACTAGCAAATGATCTTCCTCATCTTCCTCCTCCCGCCTCAAATCCGTTTCCAACCTCTTTCCCAAGGCAGGGACATCGGTAATGTCGGGTGTCCAGGAAAAACCTCCACCGCCTCAGCTTCAAAACAGCCCTGGGCTTGCCTCAGATGCTGTATCCTTGAGAGCGGAGGCGCCGCCTTGCACTAGCCTGGACCTGAACCACTGCCTAATGAAGACCGATAAAGTTGTGAAACTGTCGGGCCTTCTGGATTCGACGGAGAGAAAGGCTCTTTGTCCGCATCTGTGTCCGTCTTCTCCTCCGTTGCTAGTGGGACCTGCTGTTTCAGAGTGTCCAACGATTGTTCCAGGACTAAGATCACCACAATGCTCATGCTGACAAGGGCAATGTAGCAAATGACAATTTTGGTGGCTTCTTCAAAACTGGAAGGTGGTGCAGGCTCTTTCACCTGCCTCCACTCTCAGTGGCTCAACACCCCGGGTCCGCCCCGCTGCTTGTCAGGCCATGTGTCACTTCGTATGCGTAATGACATTGTGCTGCTGCCACAAAGCTGGAGCATGTGGAGGGTGGGAATTCCGGGTGTTGCCACGTCAACAATGAGATGGTGACGGGGAGGGCGAGCTGACGCTGCAACGCAGCCAGCCGGGACGAAGCAGGGTGCGAACGGTGGAATTGTGAGCTCAGACCTCGAGCCTTCCTCAGCATGCAGTCCAGACCCGGGTAGCGCTTTAGAAATTTCTGGACAACGAGGTTTGTGACGTATGCCAGGCAAGCGATGTGCTCCATCCTACCGATCTTAAGGGTGGCCTGGAGATTTCGACCGTTATAGCACGTAAATGGCACAAAGTTCTTGTCACCCAGCCAGCGCTCGGTCTCGTTGCGAAGAGCCGTCCACAGCTCCTGACCTGTGTGTTGAAGGTCTCCAAGACAGATTAATTTCAACACGGCTTGTTTTCTCTGGACACGTGATTCTACCAGTGGACCTTGGGGGAAAGAACCCTGAACCATCCCTGCAGTTTTGAAGAGCGAGCACTGAGCCAAAGAGCCACCATCACCACCATAGACATCCACCCAGCTCACCCAGTGAGCTGTCATAGAGATATCGCGGCCTTGGCCGTGCTTACTAGTCCATGTATCGGTGGTCAGATGGACTTTGCCGGACATAGATGCAGACAACGCGCTTGAGATTTTAGATGACACGTGGCTGGCCAGGGCAGGGACGGCTTTTCTGGAAAAGAAATGCCTGCTCGGCATCTGGGATTGGGGGCAGGCAAGGGCCATGACGTGGCGGAACCCATCTGTGTCCACCAGATGGAAAGGCAACATTTCCAAGGCCAAAAGCCTGGCAATGCCGACATTCAGGCTTTTGGCTTTGGGATGGTTTGGGTTAAAGTGTTTCTTCTGTTCCCAAACCTGGTAGACAGAAGGCTGACTGCTATACTGGCCGCTGTATGGCGTGCAGATCAAACTGGTGGAAGGAGAAGGGGTAGGATGGGTCTCTGGTGGTGCTGGTGGTACTCAGGCGACGGTGGAGGCTGAAGCGGAGTCTGTTCCTTGATCATGATGCTGAGAGACATGGACAGCTGAGGAATGCTTGGTCTTGGAAGTGGCGGAGGAGGAGGCGGCAGAGACAGCGGGTGTGACAGTGGTTGGAAGCCCAGGGTTGGTGTGGCCTTTTTTCGCCAAGTGTTCCCTCCATTTCAACTCATGCATTCGCTGCATGTGACTAGACATGTTGGTGGTGGTTAAACACCTAAGATTCTTCCCTCTACTGATGCGTTTACGGCAAAGGCGGCATATGACATCGCTGGGTGAATCAGAGGCTTGATCAAAAAAAGCCCAGGCTTGAGAGGTCCTGGACCTTTTCAACAGTGATAAGCGAGGAGCGGTGTTTCCGCTGATCGTGGCTGGTGGAATAATCTCAGCGGACTTTTGCGACCGCCCTCTTCCTTTTTGAGTCGGGACCCATACTGACACTACCCCATCATCTTCCTCCTTGTCCAGCGATGAATCGCTCGCAACCAAATTCTGCAGAAAAGATCACGTTGGATACGCAATGACGTCATCATCATCATCAACACAGGTGACTTCCTCGTCCTGACATTCTGCATCCTGGAGCTGCAGGCTACAAGCAACAGGCACTGCAAGGCGTTGCCGACTGCCCGGGATTTTTGCCGATTGACCGGCTTCCTTCTCCTCCTCTGATGGCATCAGCGATTGGGCGTCAGAGCAGACAAAATCAACCACATTGGCCTCTTGATCATTTAACATGCCTTCTGATACAACCGCATTTTGTCATCAAAGAGGTCTCCAGAAAATGGATTATCCACAGTGGTGGGTACACGAGTTGACTTTTGGGCTGCCTTCGCTTCATGTTGGACAGATGCTGATGATGCTGATGACGACATTTGTGGCCGTGACTGGGAGGACGAGGAGGTAAGACTGCTGGATGCAGGTTGCATTAACCACTGAAGAACAGATTGGCGACGTTGTTCGTTACTGAGATTCACAGGGCCCTGAACCAGTGATGACAGGCCTGATGATCCTGCAACCGACGATTCGCTGGCTTGCGTGTTGTTGTCAGCACTGGAAGGAGCACCTTCTCTCGTACCTCTACCTCCATGTCCTACCCCCCTCTTTGCTCGCTTACCACCTGCAGTTCGCTCCATGTTCAGAAAGATAAAAATTTAAAAAGATATGGAAGAGTTTTTGACAGTCTCTTATTGAAAGACGACAAATCACAGCTATTCTTAAATCCCACTAATTTCATACAGCCAACAAGGATTAGAAACAGATTTGTTTCTATCAAATATCTGTGAAATGCGGTCTGGTGGAAGAACCGTAACCCCAAATCAACAGTGATCTTCCTTCAGTCCCTGAGATTTAAAACTGCCCAGTAGGATTAGCAATTGATAGTTTTCAACAAACTATCATACAAATGCCCGATTAGCGCCAAACTGAGACGCACTGAGTGAAATAGAAGTATTAAAAAGTTAATATGGCGGCCTTCGCACCACTGACTACAGACGTAATTTACTATCAAATATGTATAACACAATATGCGTACAACTGAACTCATTGTGCAAAACAGACGCATGGACTGCAATAAGAGTATTTAAATATTATATGGATTAATATAGCAGCCTTCGCACCACTGACTATAAGTGTAATTTACTAGGAAATATGTAAAACAGAATGGGCGACATGTATGAATCTCGCCACGTCGGGGCGCACCTTTCCGCCGGTATTCCGGTAATCTGCCTGATTTATGTCGGCGCCGGGGCGTGCTCATACATTCCATGTAAAGTCCGCCGCGCCAGTGTGTGGGGCGCAGTGCGGCGCTGTGCCTAAGATTCGGCTTCCAAAGAAGTGCGCTCATACATGCAGGGAAAAGTTCCCTGCGCCTCGCCAGTGTGTGGGGCACAGTGCGGAGACATGGGCGCAGTGCGGGACTGCGGCGAAGATGTATTCCGATTCGAGACAGGCTGGAAAACAGCGAGAAATCATTAAAGATGTCAGTGCGGAGTATGAATAAAAAAATCGCCTTTATAAAGACGGAAAACATTCTCAGAAAAGAGCTCAATCATCAAAAATAAAAAATAAATAAAAAAAAAATCACTTTCCAATATCCTAATTCAAGAATTAGGATATTGGAAATTGCCGGGAAATACAGTAATTCAAATTCTGAAAGCTATTCTCATTGGTCGGCAGAAACCGGCCAATCAGAATAGGAGCGACAGTGAACCATTAAAACCTATGGAAAACTATTGACCAATCAGAATCAAAGGCAGGACAGTTCAAAATACAGTAAAAATGCAGAAAAGAGCTGATTGGCTGAGCTAGCGGGGGCTTGGCTATCCCGACCAATCAGAATAGGAGCGACAGGGACCCATTATAGCCTATGGAGAAGTTTGAACCAATCAAAATCAAAGGCGGGACAGTTCAAAATACAGTAAAAATGCAGAAAAGAGCTGATTGGTTGAACTAGCGGGGGCTTGGCTATCCCAGCCAATCAGAGTGCGAGCTACTTCTCCCATTGTAGTCTATGGAGAGATCGGCGCAATGAAATCTCGGCTCTCAGCGCCGTGCGGCATGGAGTATGATTAAAAAAAACATTTTTATTAGTTGTAAAATATTCTCTGAAAAAGAGCTCAAACATTCTATAAACATAAATCAATTCTATCCCGAACAACGCGTTTGTCGCCGAGACCGGCGCTACATTGGGAATTGCAATAGAAAGAATTGCCGGGAAATACAGTAATTCAAATTCAGTACGCTATTCTGTTTGGTCGGCATAAACCAGCCAATCAGAATAGGAGCAACAAAGACCCATTATATCCTATGGAGAAGTTTTGACCAATCAAAATCAAAGGCGGGACAGTTCAAAAGACAGTAAAAATGCAGAAAAGAGCTGATTGACTGAGCTATCGGGGGAGTGGCTATCCCAGCCAATCAGAGCGCGAGATTCTTCTCCCATTGTAGTCTATGGAGAGATCGGCGCAATGCAATCTCGGCGCTCAGCGCCGTGCGGCATGGGGTATGATTAAAAAAACTCATTTTTATTAAGTGTAAAACATTATCAGATAAAGCGCTGAAACCTTGTATAAAAATAAAGCAGTTAAATCCCTAGCGCCGAGACCAGCGCTACATAAGGAATTGCAATAGAGAGAATTGCCGGGAATACAGTAATTCAAATTGTTTAAGCTCTTCTGATTGGTCGGCAGAAGCCAGCCAATCAGAATAGGAGCGACAAAGACCCATTATATCCTATGGAGGAGAATTGACCAATCAGAATAGGAGCGACAAAGACCCATTATATCCTATGGAGAAGTTTTGGTGTAATAGTCTTGTATTAACGAAAATAGTATTGGTGTAACGAAAATAAAGAAATAAACAGGATTTTATTGATTTAATATTTTTATTTCTTAACCCACATATTATTGTTAATTTTATATACACATCGGGACAACTTCGGGAGTATTATCATTAGATTTCGGCCATGTACAGTTTTATTTCAGATTGCATTAGAAAACCCATAGGAGTGTCGCTCGCTCTCCCATTGGTCCAAATAACTGCGCCTCTTTTAACTTAGCCAATCACAGAGCTCTCTCTGCATTTCTTTTCCCATAGAACTCTATGAGAAAGTAGCTCGCGCTCTGTTTGGCTAAGCTGGACGAGCCCCCGCCGCTTCAACCAATCAGCTCGTTTCTGCCTTTTTACTGTATTTTGAACTGTCCCGCCTTTGAATATGATTGGTCAATATTTCTCCATAGGTTAGAATGGGTTCCTGTCGCTCCTATTCTGATTGGTCAATACTCCTCCATAGGTTAGAATGGGACACTGTCACTCCTGTTCTGATTGGCTGGTTTATGCCAACATATCAGAAGAGCTTAAACAATTTGAATTACTGTATTTCCCGGCAATGCTCTCTATTGCAATTCCCTATGTAGCGCCGGTCTCGGCGACAAACGCGTTGTTCGGGATTTAACTGATTTATTTTTAGAGAAGGTTTCAGCTCTTTATCTGATAATGATTTACACTTAATAAAAATGATTTCTTTATTCATACTCCATGCCGCACGGCGCTGAGCGCCGAGATTGGATTGCGCCGATCTCTCCATAGACTAGAGAAAAGTAGCTCGCGCTCTGATTGGCTGGGATAGCCAAGCCACCGCTAGCTCAACCAATCAGCTCTTTTCAAGATTTTTTAATGTATTTTGAACTGTCCCGCCTTTGATTTGGATTGGTCAAAACGTCTCCATAGGATATAATGGGTCTTTGTCGCTCCTAGTCTGATTGGTCAATTCTCCTCCATAGCTTATAATGGGTCTTTGTCGCTCCTATTCTGATTGGTCAATTCTCCTCCATAGCTTATAATGGGTCTTTGTCGCTCCTATTCTGATTGGTCAATTTTCCTCCATAGCTTATAATGGGTCTTTGTTGCTCCTATTCTCATTGGTGGCTTCTGCGACCAATCAGAATAGTTGAAACAATTTGAATTACTGTATTTCCCGGCAATTCTCTCTATTGCATTCCTTATGTAGCGCCGGTCTCGGCGACAAACGCTGAGCGCCGAGATTGCATTGCGCCGATCTCTCCATAGACTACAATGGGAGAAGTAGCTCGCGCTCTGATTGGCTGGGATAGCCAAGCCACCGCTAGCTCAACCAATCAGCTCTTTTCAGCATTTTTACTGTATTTTGAACTATCCTGCCTTTGATTTTGATTGGTTGAAACTTCTCCATAGGCTATAATGGGTCCCTGTCGCTCCTATTGTGATTGGCCGAGATAGCCAAGTCCCCGCTAGCTCAGCCAAACAGCTCTTTTCTGCATTTTTACTGTATTTTGAACTGTCCTTTGATTCTGATTGGTCAATAGCTCTCCATAGGTTTTAATGGTATACTGTCGTTCCTATTCTGATTGGCCGGTTTCTGCCGACCAATGAGAATAGCTTTCAGAATTTGAATTACTGTATTTCCCAGCAATTTCCAATATCCTAATTCTTGATAATGCGCCGTTCTAGATTATTTGAAAGTGGTTTTTTTTTTTTATTATTTTTTATTGTTGAGGTTTGAGCTCTTTTCCGATTTTTTGGGAATCATACTCCATGCTGCATGGAGCGGAGCGCCGAGATTTCTGTTTGGATCTTCTGTCTGCTTCCTCTCATGTTCCGTTCTTGCTTCACTTCGCCTCCGCCGGAGCATTTAGACCAAAATAAACTAGGTCTGACTGTCGGAGCTGCAGAGCGCTGAATTGCGCCATGCTTTGGCGAGCCGCGATCGTACATGCCTCGGAGTTTTCGAGCGCGCCGCGTCCCGCCGCAGAACGCCTACACCTCGCCCACACCGCGCCCCTTGCCCACCCCTTCATGCGGGGCGCAGCTGAAAGTGGCGATCGCTGCGCCTAACATTGCATCCCTGTGTCCGACAGGGGGATTCGGGCCGGGAGGTGCAGGTTACTCCAAAAAACAGGCGAAAAGCCCGTTCATACATGTCGCCCAATATTCGTACAACTGAGCTCTTTGCACCAAACAGACGCATGGACTTCAGTAAAACTATTTAAAAGTCAGAGGGATAAGTTAAGCCGGTTTTTGGGAACACTGACACGCAGTGATTGCAACAGAACTGAAAACACAGGGACAATTTCAACTGCTATCAAAGGTCTGCTGGTCAAAAAAGTGTTAGAAAACAATTCTTTTTCAATTGAAGATCACAGAACACACTGAGCTGCAAAATATCTCCATTCGTTTCAAAAGCCTCTCCTGCTGCCGCCCCCCTACACCACTCTGCAGCCCCGAGGCTACACACACCAGTAGATATCCTTAAAACTTTCTCTAATTAAATAAGAAGTGCAATTCTCTAATCAAACTCTATTCTAAGCTGTAGGTGGATGGTTTCTTTTATTAGAAGAGACTGTTAGAACAGCTATTGGTTTAAACACGGAGAGACACGTCCTGCTGTGAAGTGTGATAGAAAGAGTATGAGCGCAAACAGGAAATGCAGCAGCATAGATAAAACTAGGGCACGTGATTTTTGCAGCCAATGAGATCCATACACTGCAAAGTGGTGACGTTGTACATCCTCCTCTACCCCCTCTATCCTCGGAGCGGATTGACTGGCCGCCAAAATGACAGGAAATGCTGAAAATGGTGCGATATTAATAGATTATCTGTGAGATTGTCACCTAAAATATTGCATGATCTGCAATTTCCGAGCAGCCTAAAAATCGTGCCGATTTCAACTTTTGTCGATAATGTCGCTCATCCCTAGCCCTGGACATCGTGCAGGCTCACAAGCGGGACCTGCAAGATCGCAGCATGGAACCAGCTGTATATAACAGCAGGCCCCATGAAATGAACTCCAGTCGTGGGCGATTGACCCCTTAGCTGCTGTGATCATGGCAACTAAGGGAAAGACAGAGGAAGGGAGCTCACTCTGTTTCCATCAGCACTGCCGTGATGTTATCATGGCTGCGGATGGCTTTCCTAGCAACCCAGTAGCCTAACAAAGCCTTCCGGGCTGCCGGTGACATCACTAGCTCAGCCATGCCCCCAGGGCACGACCGGGCATAGTGATTTACCATTACCATGGATAGTAGTGCTGCTATGTATGTTAATATTGATATAAAGGTTACCAAAACAAGAAAAAGAACTGTAAAAAAGTACAAAAAAAGTAAATAAAAACACATATAACTCACTTTTCTCCTTCACAAGTTCCGATTTCCCCAAAAAAGATCAGAAATAAAAGTATGCATACACGGTATCGCCGCATGCGTAATGACCTAGCCTATAAATCTGTCATGTTATTTAACCCGCACAATGAACACCATAAAAAAGTCACAGAATTGCGATTTTTGCTCATAAATTGAATACAAAGTGAAAAAAAGTCATATAAACACCAAAGTAGTACCAATGAAACCGTCAGTTCATCCTGCAAAAAAAAGCCCTTACAGCTCTGTATAAGGAAACATAAAAAATTAAGGGCTATCAGAAAATAGTGATGCATAAATATTGTTTTACATAATAAACACATTTTATTAAAGCACTATAATATAAAAAAACCGAAATTAATTGGGTATAACTGGAATCGTATTGATCCACAGAGTAAAAATAATGTGTCACGTATACTGCACAGTGAGCACTATTAAAAATAAAAAAAACACTACTAGGATTGCAGTATTTTCTTCACCTTGCCTTCCAAATAACAAATTTAAAATTGATCAAAAAGCCTTGTCCCCCCCCACAAAAAAAATATACCAATAAAAACGTCAACTCATCCCGCAAAAAACAAGCCCCATCTTCGTACACAGAAAAATAAAAAAGTTATGGCTCAGACTATGGTGATGCATTAACTAGAGATGGGCGAATCGATTCTAACGAAGTGGAATTCGTTTAGAATTTCAGGAAAACTTCGGTTCGTAACGAAATCGAACTTTGGGGTGATTCGCGGGAACGAAGTGTGCTTTTCATTGATAAAATGGCTGCGAGCACATGGCGTTACATGGGGCAAAGCACTCTGGGAGGAAGAAGGGCATAGCCTGCATGACATGTGCAGAGATGAAGCCAATCAGAGACCGGGGGATTCTGTGACGTCACGCACTATATTAAGACGAGCGCGCCGCTGGGGAGCTCACACACCTCTCACTGTACTGACAGGGAAGGTGCTGCTGCGGGTGATAGCGCTTTCTGAAGAAACTGATTTTTACACAGCGATTTTTGTGGGGTGTCTCAGCTTGTCTCAGAGACTGTTCTCTGAATGTTCTATTTCTGATTTTTTGGGGTATTGGATCTGAAATCCAGTGTGCGTCCACTGCAGCTGCATATACATTCAATATCCAAGTGGGATCTAAGCCAGTTCCTGTTGTATTCATTTAAAGAAACAGCGTTTTTACAATACAAATACCACTTCATTTTTGGCTGCTCAATTCTATTGCGCAATTTACATCCAGGGGTTAATTAAGCGTTGTTTTGCTGGTGTGCTGACAAAAATAAACCGTCTTTTCAACGCCAAATATATATTTTTTTTTTGGTAGCCTAATTCACAAGCAAAGGTTAATTACAATTTTATCTCTTGTTGTGTGGCGTAGAAAATTACGCCATTGTAACACGCTACAAAGCTACTAGTTTGTGGTGGCTCAATTCTATTGCGCAATTTACATCCAGGGGTTAATTAAGCGTTGTTTTGCTGGTTGTGCTGAAAAAAATTAAACCGTCTTTTTCAACGCCAAATATTTATTTTTTTTTTGGTAGCCTAATTCACAAGCAAAGGTTAATTATCAATTTTATCTCTTGTTGTGTGGCGTAGAAAAATACACCATTGTAACACGCTACAAAGCTATAGTTTGTGGTGGCTCAATTCTATTGCGCAATTTACATCCAGGGGTTAATTAAGCGTTGTTTTGCTGGTGTGCTGACAAAAATAAACCGTCTTTTTCAACGCCAAATTTATATATTTTTTTTGGTAGCCTAATTCACAAGCAAAGGTTAATACAATTTTATCTCTTGTTGTGTGGCGTAGAAAATACACCATTGTAACACGCTACAAAGCTACTAGTTTGTGGTGGCTCAATTCTATTGCGCAATTTACATCCAGGGGTTAATTAAGCATTGTTTTGCTGCTGTGCTGACAAAAATAAACCGTCTTTTTCAACGCCAAATATATATATTTTTTTTTGGTAGCCTAATTCACAAGCAAAGGTTAATTACAATTTTATCTCTTGTTGTGTGGCGTAGAAAATACGCCATTGTAACACGCTACAAAGCTACTAGTTTGTGGTGGCTCAATTCTATTGCGCAATTTACATCCAGGGGTTAATTAAGCGTTGTTTTGCTGCTGTGCTGACAAAAATAAACCGTCTTTTTCAACGCCAAATATATATTTTTTTTTTGGTAGCCTAATTCACAAGCAAAAGTTAATTACAATTTAATCTCTTGTTGTGTGGCGTAGAAAATACACCATTGTAACACGCTACAAAGCTACTAGTTTGTGGTGGCTCAATTCTATTGCGCAATTTTCATCCAGGGGTTAATTAAGCGTTGTTTTGCTGCTGTGCTGACAAAAATAAACCGTCTTTTTCAACACCGAAATATATACATTTTTCTTGTAGCATAATTCACAAGCGAAGGTTAATTAAGCCTGTTTGTGCTTTTACATTTAGTAAAACACACAGTGCTTGTAAGACACATACAAGTAAATTTTTCCTGGCCATTTGTGGAGCGCAATTTATATCCAAGGGTTACCAAGCTTGTTACTGGGTTCATTTGGAGTCAAAAACAGGGTGTATATTTATCATATACAGATAGCTTCATCAAACAGTGTCTGTACATTTTAGAACAAACAGTATGTCAGACAGAGAGGTGGCAGGCTCTGCAACTGCGAGGGGCAGTGGCACAAGCATTTCTGAAACGGGCCAGGTCGCAGCACAGCAAGGGGACGTCGCAGCAGGGGTCACTCGGTGAGGCCACAACTGCCGCTGTCATCTAGCGGCCGTGTGTTGTTCAGCATAGCTTATAATGGGTCTTTGTCGCTCCTATTCTGATTGGTCAATTTTCCTCCATAGCTTATAATGGGTCTTTGTCGCTCCTATTCTGATTGGCTGGCTTCTGCCGACCAATCAGAATAGCTGAAACAATTTGAATTACTGTATTTCCCGGCAATTCTCTCTATTGCAATTCCTTATGTAGCGCCGGTCTCGGCGACAAACGCTGAGCGCCGAGATTGCATTGCGCCGATCTCTCTATAGACTACAATGGGAGAAGTAGCTCGCGCTCTGATTGGCTGGGATAGCCAAGCCACCGCTAGCTCAACCAATCAGCTCTTTTCAGCATTTTTACTGTATTTTGAACTATCCCGCCTTTGATTTTGATTGGTTGAAACTTCTCCATAGGCTATAATGGGTCCCTGTCGCTCCTATTGTGATTGGCCGAGATAGCCAAGTCCCCGCTAGCTCAGCCAATCAGCTCTTTTCTGCATTTTTACTGTATTTTGAACTGTCCTTTGATTCTGATTGGTCAATAGCTCTCCATAGGTTTTAATGGTATACTGTCGTTCCTATTCTGATTGGCCGGTTTCTGCCGACCAATGAGAATAGCTTTCAGAATTTGAATTACTGTATTTCCCAGCAATTTCCAATATCCTAATTCTTGATATTGCGCCGTTCTAGATTATTTGAAAGTGGTTTTTTTTTTTTATTATTTTTTATTGTTGAGGTTGAGCTCTTTTCCGATTTTTTGGGAATCATACTCCATGCTGCATGGAGCGGAGTGCCGAGATTTCTGTTTCGATCTTCTGTATGCTTCCTCTCATGTTCCGTTCTTGCTGCACTTCACACTCGCCGGAGCATTTAGACCAAAATAAACTAGGTCTGACTGTCGGAGCTGCAGAGCGCTGAATTGCGCCATGCTTTGGCGAGCCGCGATCGTACATGCCTCGGAGTTTTCGAGCGCGCCGAGTCCCGCCGCAGAACGCCTACACCTCGCCCACACCGCGCCCTTGCCACCCCTTCATGCGGGGCGCAGCTGAAAGTGGCGAACGCTGCGCCCTAACATTGCATCCCTGCGTCGACAGGGGGATTCGGGCCGGGAGGTGCAGGTTACTCCAAAAAACAGGCGGAAAAGCCCGTTCATACATGTCGCCCAATATTCGTACAACTGAGCTCTTTGCACCAAACAGACGCATGGACTTCAGTAAAAACTATTTAAAAGTCAGAGGTATAAGTTAAGCCGGTTTTTGGGAACACTGACACGCAGTGATTGCAACAGAACTTAAAACACAGGGACAATTTCAACTGCTATCATAGGTCTGATGGTATAAAAATTGTTAGAAAACAATTCTTTTTCAATTGAAGATCACAGAACACACTGGCTGCAAAATATCTCCATTCGTTTCAAAAGCCTCTCCTGCTGCCGCCCCCCTACACCACTCCGCAGCCCCGCGGCTACACACACCAGTAGATATCCTTAAAAACTTTCTCTAATTAAATAAGAAGTGCAATTCTCTAATCCAACTCTATTCTAAGCTGTAGGTGGATGGTTTCTTGTATTAGAAGAGACTATCAGAGCTGTTAGAACAGCTATTGGTTTAAACGCAGAGAGACATGTCTGCTGTGAAGCGTGATACACAGCGTATGAGCGCAAACAGGAAATGCAGCAGCATAGATAAAACTAGGGCAGTGATTTTTGCAGCCAATGAGATCCATACACTGCAAAGTGGTGACGTTGTACATCCTCCTCTACCCCTCTATCCTCGGAGCGGATTGGCTGGCCGCCAAAATGACAGGAAATGCTGAAAATGGTGCGATATTAATGATTATCTGTGAGATTGTCACCTAAAATATTGCATGATCTGCAATTTCCGAGCAGCCTAAAAAATCGTGCCGATTTCAACTTTTGTCGATAATGTCGCTCATCCCTAGCCCTGGACATGCGTGCAGGCTCACAAGCGGGACCTGCAAGATCGCAGCATGGAACCAGCTGTATATAACAGCAGGCCCCATGAACTGAACTCCAGTCGTGGGCGATTGACCCCTTAGCTGCTGTGATCATGGCAACTAAGGGAAAGACAGAGGAAGGGAAGCTCACTCTGTTTCCATCAGCACTGCCGTGATGTTATCATGGCTGCGGATGGCTTTCCTAGCAACCCAGTAGCCTAACAAAGCCTTCGGGCTGCCGGGTGACATCACTAGCTCAGCCATGCCCCAGGGCACGACCGGGCATAGTGATTTACCCTTACCATGGATAGTAGTGCTGCTATGTTGTTAATATTGATATAAAGGTTACCCAAAAAAAGAAAAAGAAATGTAAAAAAAATACAAAAAAAGTAAATAAAAACACATTAACTCACTTTTC